>JAPMOB010233994.1:0-11635 GCA_029875015.1 Lepomis gibbosus
GCCAACTGTACATAAAGTGATTAACTAGCCAACTGTATATAAAGTGATAAACTAGCTAACTGTATATAAAGTGATAAACTGGCCAACTGTACATAAAGTGATAAACTAGCCAACTGTATATAAAGTGATAAACTGGCCAACTGTACATAAAGTGATAAACTAGCCAACTGTAAAGTAGTAACTAGCTAACTAAAATGATAAACTACGCAACTATGTATAAAGTTGTTAAACTATATAACTTTATTTTACTTTAACGGGACTGTGCTTTTGGTGTGAGAGACCAGGGTTCAATCCCCTCCTGTGACCCATCCACCATTGTGTCCATGAGCAATTAAGACACTAAACCTTGAACCAGGCCTTGAATGAACATTCAAGGAGAGGAGGGGAACAGCAAAAAGGAAAACACTAAACAATCTCAAAGCTCTGACCTAAACTCTTCATGTGTGGACAGACTAATGAAATGAGTGAAGAAAAAGGTAATAAAGAGAGAAATGTTAAGGATGAAAAACTAGTGTATGCGGTCCAATGCAGTGAGGAACGCACAGACCTGTATATTGGGGAAACAAAACCATGGCTTTACACAGGAGGGCTAACTCCTCAGGTCAAGACTCAGCAGCTTACTTACATCTGAAGGATAAAGGACACTCTTTTGAGGACCTCCAGTTGCACGTTTTAAGACAAAGAGGATGTATGGTATGAAAGAGGTGTCAAGGGCGCTATTTACATTCAGGTTGAGAGCTCTCGCTTAACAGGGTAGGAGGTCCCCCACTATGCTGTCCTTTCATGACTTAACTTAACAAAGGTTCATTGTGGCCTCAGGTGAAGAAGGTATTGCAAGAAGTAATGCAAAGAGACAACAAAATGCTACCAACAGGGTTTTTGTTTTGGTATTTTTATTAAAATATTTTGTACTATACATTACATACAGTTGTACCATGCATGCCACAGTATTTGCTTTGCAACGACAAAGTTTGTCTTCTGCCACCACAGTCGCTTTATACTCCTGTGTTACTTTCAGTAACTCTTGCACCACGTTGGCGGTTCATACAATCTCCAGTGTAGTTCTTCGTCTGTTGTAGAACTTTATTCTTTCGCCAGATCTTCTGTTGTTTTAATATCTGACTTTATATACTGAGGTCGCATTACAACAAATCTGACCTGTATCTGATATGGACTCCATGTGAAACTATCCCAAATCCGGACTGACAAAGATCAGAGTTCTCTTTTATAAAAGAATCAGATCTTAATAACAAACTAGAAAAAGAAGAAATCACATTTGGGTCACTTTGGCCTGCAGTCTGAACACAGCCAAACTCCAAACCACAATTTGTATTAATTTTTCAAACTTGTATCCTTCAGTCCCATCCAACATGTACTCCAGTGCCATCACGACACTGAGGAAAGTTATTAGGGTTTGTCAGTATCCCCCTGGAGTTGGGTTGGGTCTCAAAAACTTCCAAGAACTGTGAATTCGATACGAAGACACGTGCGTTTTGATTAAACCTTCCTAACTTTCTGCATGTTTCAGCTCCCGACTGAGCTGCAGTGAGCATACAGTCAATAAAATTGTCACTTATCTGCCAGGACCTGCTACGCCAACCTAACGTCACCTCTTCTGTTACGCAGTACAACAAAGCATGAAGAGCATGAAGGGCATGAAGGGGTGGTGACGGCGCAATGGATAAGACACATGCCTTTCGTGTGAGAGACCAGGGTTCAATTCCCCATTGTGACCCATCTACCAATGAGTCCATGAGCAAGACACTTAACCCCATACTTGCTCCTGAGATGTCCTTTGGAACCAGGAACATGGCAGACTGCAGCAAAAGTTTGGTTTAGCTTCGCTAAAAAATAAAACGACACAGCAAAATGCAACACCTGCAGTAAGGAGGTTTGGTGCAAGGGAGGAAGCAGCTCCAACATGACGAAGCATTTCCTTCACCGCGGCGCGAATCTGAAGGAACCCTTCACCGTGCTCAACATGTCGCGCTCTCTCAGCTACAGTGACGCCCCAGACACAGCTAACGCTAACAGCAGCAACGTCTCAGGTACAAAACACAGGTCAGCTGATGTTTATCTTTTATACTGAAGGGAAACCAATGACATCTACAATGGATTCAATAAATATTTTTCTTGGAGACTCCTTTCACGTTAGGCATGAAGGGGGAGATGAGCAAGGAGGAAGAGGATGAAGATCACTGAGCGCGGCCAAGCTCTGTGCTAAAGGCGTTGGAATCAGAACCGAGACTGGATAAGAACCAGAATCAGAATCAATTCAATAGAAACTTTACCAACCCAACTCTAGACACTCTAAAGGCTTTACACTATTTTTTTCCCACACATGGAAACACCTGTAAAAGCATGCTGATGTGTGAGATCAGCAGAGTTCACATCTGAGTACTTCTTTATCCATGACCATCTGACGCTTTCTTTTTGTGGCTTTGTAGAAAAAAAGAAATCAGGCCACTGTGGATGCGGAGTGACTCCCAGCGAGTGAGCTGTGAGGTCAGAGCTCACCAGCTCACAGTGTCATTAATCCCGAGCGTCTCTCATCTGTGATAAAAACCACGTCCAGCGATAAACCGAGCGCCTGTCTTCAGTCCTTCCTTTTGTTCAGCGCCTGCAGCGTTAACGCACAAACTCTGCGATCACAACTGTACGCTCACCACAGGCTGTAGAATAACGCCATTTATTACAGGCTCGTGCTCCCTCACAGGCTGAACTGACTGTATGTGCTGTTTGGTGTGTGGAGGAGCATTGTAATCTTCAGACTGACCCTGACTTCACCACCCTCCTCCTCCTCCTCCTCCTTCACACTGACTGAATGGTGTTGAGCTGCTGAAGCAGGACAACAGAAATGTTACCACTGTTTCTGAAAACATGTAGCCTACTAGAGCTTGCACCAATAATCGATTAGTTGTCAACTGATTAATTAATTCACAACTCTTTTGATAATAGATTAGTCGGGGTGGTAATGGAGCAGTGGCTAAGACACATGGGTTTGGTGTGAGAGATGAATTAAAGTTCGAATCCCCTGTGAGATACCATTGTGTCCCTGAGCAAGACACTTAAACCCTCATTGCTCCAGAGGCGTGCGACCTCTGACATGCAATTGTAAGTCGCTTTAAATAAAAGCGTCAGCTAAATGAGTAAATGTGATCGCTTTGAGTCCTTTTTTTAAAGAAGAAAACGTCCAGATTCTTTAATTTCAGCTTTTTAAATGTGAGTATTTTCTTTGCTGCTCTAAATGGAATATATTTGGGTTGTGGACAAAAGAAGACGTCACCTTGAGCTTTGGGAAACACTGGTCGACACGTGTCACCATTTTCTGGACCAAACAACTTATCAATTTATTGCTTTGAATCCTTTTTTAAAGAAAAAAGCATCTAATGTATTTTATTTTAGCTTCTCAAATGTGAATATGTTCGCACCTTCATGACAGTAAGTGAATATATTTGGGTTGTGGACAAAAGAAGATGTTTCAGAATGTCACCTTGGGCATTTTACAATATTAGCAGTCTACTTTTACTTTGGTAATACGTTGGAAGCTCTGAATACTTTATCTGAAGTAGAAGCAGCAAATCTTGAAGCTGGAATCATCAAATGCCAATTAATTTTATGTCAATCAGAATCAGAATCGGGTTTATTACCATTTATATTACATATATTAATTCATTTAGCTGATTTACAGTTGCTATATATGCCAGAGGTTGTACGCCTCTGGAGCAGCCAAGTTGAGTGTCGCATGTATATGTTGTAAACAGAAACTAAAGGTAAAGTTGATCATCTCTCTCTGCACTTTGTACACGCACCACCACATGCCTCACTTTGACAGACTGACAGGTCTCTCAAAGGCATGTGTCTTATCCAAAGCGCCATCACCACACCCACATTTTCACATAAGAGCGATTTGCCTTGGTAGATGTTTCTTAACAGTACACATGAACATAAATATAGAGATATAAATAAATAACAAGTATACAGAGATTTAAAATGATCAAGTATACAAAAAAAAATACTAATACAAAAAAATGCAAAAAATAAACAGGATAATTAACAAGGAGCAATAAAAATTGACCTGCTACCTTCTGGGAAGAGATATAAAAGTTTCTGCTGCCACATCACCAGACTGCAGAGCAGCTTTTACCTCCAAGCTATCAGACTCTTAAACTTTAATTCATCCTCAGCTCTGCTCCACTGATTATAGTTTATTTCTGTTTACCTTTTTTTAAATATAATTGATTCTATATTAATGTACATTGTCTGCTATGTAGCAGAAGGGAGTTACACAACTAAATTTCACTCTATATCTTGATTGTGACAATAAACGTACCTATCTATTTAAAACAAAACATAATTTTTATCAACTCTTCGTGTGATTTGTGTATGAATGTAGTAAAGTGTCAGTAATATTTCTATCCTTTTAAATGTGGTGCAGCGGAAGGTTGCATGAAAAGGAAATACTGTAGATAGCTAAAGTATATTTTGGATACTTGAGTAAACATGCTGAGTTACTTTCCACCGCTGCAGAACTTTTAATCCTCTTGTTCCGTGTTGGTGCGGTGCGGGGCTCTGCGGGGATTTAAGGGTTAAATGAGGGCATTGACTCGCGTTAATTCCCATATCTGCCACATGGCGGGGATCGGGGCAGCCTCTCCTGCTGCCAGCCCGTCTTCTGTTACAGTCTGCAGAGTCGCTGCTGCTTTTGTTGTTCCAGTCGAGCAGGAGGTCACGCAGTCCGAAGCAGTCCGCTCACCACGCCGCACCGCACCGCACAGCAACCGCACAGACAAACACTTCTCTCCGCAGTTCAGCTCACAAACACGTAAGTAACCTGCAGCTGGTGAACGTTTAACGTTACGTCTGTAAACGGAAATTCGTGCATTTTTTGTTGTGTTTGAACACGAGGCGCAGAACGTGTCTGCTCTGGTGACTTGAGTCAGATTGATCACAAAGTTAGTTGATTGACTGATCGATAGTTCGTGAAAACGGCGACACTTAACTTATATTTTCCTGGATTTAATCAAGTGAAGCAGGACTGGTGATGTGGCGCCTGAGAGGATGATTTATGTCTATTTGACACAATGAAGAGCTTCACTATCAGACCACTTGTTACTGTGAGAGCTGCAGAAACACGCGTTCCCACTTCAGGACTGAAACAGTCTCATACTCAAGTGCTTTTTTATCTTTCAGAGGCTCTTGTGGGACGATACACTACAGCAGAATGAAAGAAAATGTAAATAACTCAAAGTTTGTCGAAACTTTACTCACTTTGTGAGACAAACACCGCGGATCTGCTCTGTATTTTTTTAAAACAGCTGTTTTCTGCATGTAATTTGGTGCAAACAGAAACTGTTTATCAAAGTTTATAATCTATGTCTGGACTTTGTACACACACCTCCACACGCAGCTGTTTGACAGATATGATCAAAATCCAGTATTTTAAGCCTTTATTTCACAATTAGTGTGTCTTAAAGGATTCAGTTTTATTCCCAGAGGTGAAGACAAGCGGCTGCCAACGTTTTGTTTTGCCTTTGACCCCCTAAAACAAAACAGTGTCTGCTTGTGACTCCTCCTCACTGGTGTCTCCTGGTTGTGGCCACAGTGTAATTGTTATCTTTTATTTTAATTTTAGAGCCCCCAAAACAGCTAAAACGATCCCATATTTGACCAGAAAAGGACAAAGATTAGAGCACAGGCCGAAAAAATAAACATAATTTTGTGTTGAGCTGATTTAAAGCATCAAGACACTAAAACGGTCTAAACTTTACCCAGTGAAAGTCTCAACCCAGGGATTCAGCTAAAGAGCTAAATTAAATAAAAGCCCACGACAGGACTTTCAGGCCGTTTTGGGTGGTAAAGTAAAGCTACAACTAATGTTGACTACAAAGATGATGAAGTTAGCTTTTGATTTGGTAGTTTTGCGGAAAGTTAAGGGAAACTCAGGTCCCAATTAAAAAAACAGTATGCCAAGAGCTGTCAGATCTGCACTAGATTAGAAGCTAAAGTTTCTTTTAAACCCAGTTTCAGATTTGTGAAAACTTTTATTCTATTTGTGAAAATATAAAACAAGATTTATATAATCTAATATGGTCTACATGTAATAAAAAAAACATAAATGACCAGATTTGTCTGATCAACCGTTCAAAACCCAAAGATTTTGAGTGGACAAGCAGCTAACTGTCCAACAAGTCCTCCAAATTAAATGACATGTGATCTGACGCCTCTTTCAGCAGCACGACACCAGTCGCAAGCAAACTCCCTCGTTTCCATCGGCGTCTTCCTGCAACAACGACTCGCCTCTCACGAGATTTCAGAGCGAGAATTATCCCTGAGCGACACTTAAGTTTCCATGATGTTTGTCAGACACCTGGTGCAACAGTCTGAGCCTGTTGGGGTCAAAAGAAGCACTTTTTGTGGATGTAATTTTGAAGGAATACGTTGCAGCTGCTGCAGCCGGTGTTATGCCGAATTTTGAATGCCTTCCCAAATGCCTGCACCTCCAAATGCTGCTTTTAAACGCTGTAATATGCTTTGTTGGGTTCAACAATGTTAACAAATGATTTCAAGTATATGTTTTATGAACATTTAGAGCAGGTAATATTTCATCACAGTTAGAAGAAGAAGCATTCTTGACATTCCTTTAAAATATTTGGTGATAACGGCGTTCGATCAATGTGCACAGCAAAGTGTCCGAAAAGCACCTCAAGAGGTGGATGCAGAATTCAGCACAACACCAGTTCAACTGCCGGCTTTTTTACTTTCTGTGTTTTTAAAGACACTTTAGCTTCTCCGAGTCTATCTGGTCCAGATTTGACAGCTCTAGACATAGTGTTTTTTTAATCAGGACCTGGTTTACAGTTTTTTACAATTGCTATGACAATCCGTCCAATACTATTTTCCATAACTCTTTTACACAGTTAGCTCAACAATCGCCTGTGTAGAATATACAGTTAACACATTTCATGATGCTATGACGCAAAATCTTTAGTCAACACAGATTTAAAAAAACTGAACACACAAGCTCAACCAAGATTTTTACTGCAACACTTCCAAATGCTTTCACACTGTATGTCAGAACAGACAACATGTTCTCAACCTAACTTTATAGGCTAAAGTCAACGGCTTTCCATATTGTGACTTGAAACACAAATATATCCCCTTTATTTTATCCCTTTGCTACTGCGAAACAACTAATTTGAGTTGCAAATAGATCCATCAGATTCCCATCCAGGAAACGTGTTGAGGTTCTTTCAATCGCGTTACCACTTGGTCTACAGTAAAAAAAAGGACCTCTTTGGGCAGATCTTGTGTGGAGAAGGAACAAGAGTAACGCAAAGAGTGTAAGGAAAATGCCTGCACGAGGGAGAGGAAGACGAGTACCAGGACAAGGGAGAGGAGTCAGGGTGCGTGGTGGTGCTCCAAGAAGGGCCAGAGCTTGGGGAACTGATGAAATAAGAGCTACTCTCATACACCATGTCACAAACTATGGGCGATCATACAGAGAGGCTGGTGAAGGCGTACAGCCAAACCTCAGCCAGGACACAGTGGCATCCAGTGCCCAGACTTTTTGAGAAACCATCAGGCAGGATATTGTAGGACTCCTCCTGCTGCAAAGTGTAAATAAGTTTACCGTATATTCTAAAGAAACTGCAAAGCATAATCTATGCTCAATACAATATACTGTCTGCTGTATAAGGGGCAGACCTGACACACATAATGCAGTTTCTGTAATTCCACCTGAAATTAGTGTTTTTATGACATTGTGCTGTGATTGAATAAATGTTCCTGTTGGAAGAGAACGTGTGTTAGTGTTTGGGAAGAATTTTTTGATTTTAGGATATAGTGTATTATGTTATTTTGAAAATATCGTGTTGAAGTTTAGTTTACAATGTTTTGATTTCGAGCATGACGTTAACTGTTTTGCCAGTTGTGTGTTGTTGGTGCGTTAAGAGTTTAGGAAAATTGTTAAGTCTTGCAAGAATTTTCACAGCAGCAGTAACAATGATGAACGATGTGGTCTACATGTTAAAAAAAACAACACAAACTGTCCTTTTTTCATTTCATGAACCTGTGTTTTAAAAGAAACCTTAGCGTCTCTGATAGTCCGGTTTGCGGCTGCTGGCTGAAGCCGTGTTCTGCACCGACTCCAAACCTTTTACTTGTCATTTCAACCCGTAGTGCCGAGGTTTAAAAACACTGAAATAAAACTTGAACTGAAGCCAGAGAGGGAACCTCCATCGCTGACTGACCCGTATCTGAAATTTCATAAAAATCAATAGTTCATCAAACTTACACAACAGGGCTGCGTCCCCCTTTTGAAGCTGAGTGGGAGTGTTTATGAGGGACTGGTCTGTGCTACAGATGGGAATGTGGGTCAGTGCATGGTGGCATCAGCCGCTCAGTCAATACTTCATCTTTCTCCCCCCTCAGAGATCTGCCTCCCCCCCCCCAAACATGCGAGGCTGTAAATCAGTTCAGCTGCAGGTTGTGCTTCCCTCTCCAGCATGACCCTAATTACCTTTCCATACAGCGGGAACAGAAAAGTGTGTCTTGTTGAAGCGATTATGCTGCGCTGGAGTCAGCAGCTGTTGGCGGTTAAAGTTTGGACAAGAAACCAGAATATTTTCACCTTCAGGAGCGCTGCACCGATGTGGCTGCAGACTGAGCTCTCTGTAACGCCGCAAGTTTAATCCCACGCTGTATGTTTAAAATGTAGACAAACACAGAGGCTCACACACAATGACACATGAGTCATAACCTGTTCACCCTGTTTAGTGAAATTTGCCCTGAAGGTAATTATGGGTTTAAATAATGTTGCTCACATTTCTCCTCCACAAACAAACAAACATGGTGGACTGGAGTTCTGCTCACAAGTTTAAAGCTTGTTGCTGATGAAAAGTTTCATGACCTGAGAAAACAAAACATTCACAATGTGAAACCTTTCTTTGAGAGATGTTTTCCTACAGATGGTTTTATATCTGCGAAAGAAGCCAAACAATAAACGAACAGGATGAAGAATCTGACCAGATATTACCAACTTTTGATACTTGCTGTTACGGACATTTTGGTCGGTACCTGAAAAATTGTTTCATCGTGCTCACTGCGTATACTTCCTCCTGTTTGTTTGTTTGTTTGTTTGTCAGCATTGACAAACAAACATTGTTGGTTGGTTGTCATATCAGACAGTCACGGGACGCTTAAACTCTCACCTGAAACAAATGAAAAGGAATCAGCAACACTTTTGATTATAGATGAATAAAAAATATTAAGTGTGTTTAATTGGGACGCCATTTTTAAAAATTGGTCCAGTATCGGCAGCAGCAACGGAACAGGACTGCGTAACCTTTGCGCCTCATCAAAGTATGAACACTAAAGTACAATCCAGAAACAGTCACAAATATCGCTCTTGTCAAAGCCACCAGACTCCATTGAGAAAAACAGTGATTTTGTCAGCAGGTGAGTCCTGCGTACTGTTGATTGGTGTTCGACCGATATGGATATTCAGTGACTGATGCCGATATTCAGAGAGCAGGGCGGCCGATATCACACCAAATAAGTCCTCTTTAATTCCATTATTTATGCAGAGTTCAATCTAATATACACGTTATCTCCCCCAACATGTAACATGTTGTTTTAGATGGAAGTTTTAATTATTAAAGGAACCGAAACATACATTAGGTTCTGCTGTAGATTTCAGAACGTCACTGGTGTTTAAGGGAGAGTTGGTACAGTATAACAATCTTTATTCAATGCTACCCAGGAATGGTGTTAGATTGGATCTTCTGTTATGTGGGGTGATAAATTGGCCCTGGTATCGGCCCGATAGGGGTGGGAATCACCAGAGGCCGCACGATACGAAATTATCACGATATTTGTATTGCGATTCGATTTTATTGCGATTTTTAAATATATTGAGAGATATAGCAATTTATTACCTTTTTCCGATTTCCAATTAGGTCCCTAAAGTCAAACTTTGTCAAAATCTTTTTATCTAAAAACATCCATTTCTCTGTTAGTTCATATCACTTTTTCAGTCCTCTATACGGTCCTGTTAAGTTTCCTAGTGGACTAAAAAAGCAATAGATTTTATTATTCTAGTACCAAAAAGTTAAATCTCCTATTTGCAATTTATGTAATAAAATATCGATACTTGGTGTCCGTGGATCGATACAGTATTGCCATGGCAAATATTACGATACTATGCTGTATCGATTATGTATTTATTTATTTTCCCCACCCCTAGGGCCCGATTAATCGGCCGACCGATTAATTGCTCTAACACCACTGTTGATCACTTTCTTTACATTGTGATCGACAGTTTGCAGGATTATTTGTTAGTTTTTTCCCCCCCAAAGAATAAATGACAAAAAATCACAGGTTCAAGCTTCGGAAATGTGAATATTTAATATTTGAATATTTGATAGTAAACAGAATTTTTGGGGGGCTCTGGACTGTAGGTCGGACAAAAGCTTGGGCCTGTGAGGACATGTGATGAGCATTTTTCCAAATTTTTGAACCTTTAATTGCTTAATAGAGAAAAAATAATTGCAGCCTTAATTAAAACCGACACAGACTCGGATGCAGCACTGTGAATGTTTTTGGTGATGAGTTTGGGTGCAAGAGGAAAAAGGAGAATTGTTCAGACGCAGCTGAAACAAAGCAGAGATCTCTTACTGTGTACAAGCTTCTCGTTGGGGGAGTGGGCGCCTGAGTTTGACTCTAAACAAGCACGAGATTTTTAGTGACTCCACCCCCCTCCTCCCTCCCAACACATGTCCCCTGCACATATTGGTCCTTTCAGCTGTGTGGGAATAGAGTTGTTTGGAGGCCCAAACTGGTTTTGCCACCGACTGGTCAGACGTTGAATGAATTGTGGTGGGTGCGGTTCGTTCACTGACAAGCCCAACTAATTAGCTTCCTTAACGTCTCATGCCTCCCACCTCCCACCTCCCAGATTTCATGTGTCACTTGCTGTCGGCTCTGTCAGCGTCGGTGGATGAAGTACTCTGATCAGAAAGTAAAAGTATTGGGCTAAATGTACTTTTATCAAAAGTATTTAAAATGTAAAAAAAGTGAGTGTTTCATATTATCATATTATACAAATAGGTTGTTAATACTGGTTGACATTTACATCGTGGGACGCTGGAGACATGACAAGTTGAAACACTTTTTCAAAGTATTTATTAAATATGTTATGAAAAATAGTTTGCAACAAGAAATGTGAAATAACAAATCTCTATTTGCACAATACAAAATGCAATACAATTTTTAATGTAGAAGAAACAAATGTTTATTTTCCAAAAAAAGTAACTTCAGCTAAAACAAAAAGCAAGCAGCTGATTTTTATTCCTTAATCTGAACCCTGATGTCGCCTCCCTTTCAACACAAAGTGACGCCCTTGTTCGGGCCCCTTCAAAAGGGTCCCCAGATAAATCTGAGATGTCCTGAGATGATACACAAGTGTGTTTATATTTTTTGCTTTTTATCATAAACGTTCACCTTTTTGGGCCTCCCGGGCTCATGTACTCAAGTACACTTTACTTACTTACTTTGAAAATCCAGCAGGGGGCGACTCTTCTGGTTGCAAAAAGAAGTCCGGCTCCATTAGAAATAATGGGAAAATGTTTCTCCT
>JAPMOB010233996.1:0-20951 GCA_029875015.1 Lepomis gibbosus
ACCCCGTTGTCCACTGGCACTTTGTTTTTCATTTGATACAGTTTGGGTACATCAGACTTGGCAACCTTATGGGTCTTTATTTGTTAGTGGACAACATGCTTGTAGGACTTAAGCTTAAAATCCACTGACTCCGGCTGCGCCCAAGTTGCCGGTGTTGTGCCGAATTCTGCGTGCATAGCAGCATTAGCGTTAGCCCTGTAATGTGTTTACAGCTAACAGCTGATCCGGGTCCGCCAGAGAACGCAATGTAACTTTTACTTTTTATTTATCGACAGACCCATGCTGTTGTTTCACAACTCCTGACTGGTGAACAACCTGCAGTGTTTCAGATTATTATTAAATTTGTTAAATTTTAATAAGACTGTGTTTTATCATCTAGTGTGGCAAGCATATTACTTCAATATATTCCCTGTAAATCTGATGTTAATATATAGATTTTACTCATGGATAGGCGTTAGTTAGCTACTGTATGAATGAGCACTTTAGAGATATAGTGATAGTAATTATAATTATATATATGGCTGGTCTGGTAGTATACTCAGGAAAGATTGACTTGATTGATTGATATTGACAACATATTAATGTGGTTTATCCATGGTTTGAATTTGGTTGTGGCTTCATGGGGCTTTATAGAACCATGATAGAGAAAGATCAAGTGGTGAATTTGTGCATTATACTTTGTCGGTTAGACCAACCAGGTAGCCTTCTGTGTTTGAGAACTGCGCTGTTTTTTAAAAAATCCCCCACTAGAGGGCTGCAGCGCCGCAATAACCAGCCTAGTTAAAATTAACGAAATGACTCAAAAAAATTAGTTCATTTTAAAAGTGATTTGGTGACTTGAGTCTTTCAAAAGAGTGACTTTCCCCATCACTACTGCCAAGAATCGCGTGCACCTCGCGAGTGATAACGGTCATTTATGCTGAGAAAAGAAGTGGATGCAAATCTCTGCAGGTAGCCTACAAAATTTGTTCTGCCGAATTATGCATCCACCTCTTTAGGTCCTTTTCAGACACTTTGCTGTACTCATTGATCAAACGTGGTTATCACCACATATACAGGCTACTGAATGTCAATGAATGGTAGGCTACTTCTACTAAGTGTATTAAAATATTAAAGAATCATTTATCGCCTTTGATGAACCCCACAAACAATATTATAGCATTTTAGGCAGTATTTGGAGGTGCCTGCAATTCTTGGCAGGCAGACAAAACTCAGCATAACACCGAAGCTAATCACGGCCGTTATAGTCAATGCTCTGAGTCCACCCGCTGCAGACGCAGCGTGTCCAGAAGCGGCTCTCCGTTCAGCTCCACAGAGAATAGTAGCAGGTCTATTTTTGCCGCTAACCGCGTCAAGCAGCACAGAGCAGATGTACCAGGCAGGAATGGTAGAGAGAATCCAGTAAATATTCTAAATAAAACACCCTTTGCAGACTCCTGATTACAAAACGACAATAAACCCGGTTAAAACGAACACAAAATGAAATCATTTAACGCCATAGCCTACTTAATCATAGTAGAAGCACAAAAAGCAAACCATGATTACCAAATCAACAAAATCTAAACATGTCAGCAAAATCAAGCTGGCAAAATGCTCTGATTCTGAAATGCTCCTCTTGGGAAATGCAGCCTGAAGTTGACAGAACAAAACATGGTCACAGGAAGCTGTGGAGAAGGAGCAGAAGCACATAAAGGACAAATTGAACAGTTGCAATGATGATTTTCAGTAGCGATGAAGTGAAACTTGTCCATTGCAATTTCCCAAAACAAAAGGCAACATCCTCTAGTTGTTTAGAGATAAAGATATTTACAGTACACATCAACATGGACATACCACAAAGATGTGTTGGATTAGCATTATCAGAACAGCAAATTGACCGTTATAATCATGATACAAATTACATGGTCGCAAAATATGTTCGGTTTTGCACGAATCAAAGTTCTATATACTTCTTAATGTTCTACGTACACTTTACTCCTCTTTTTGCAATAAAGGTTTAAGGAGATTCTAATTATTCCGACAGGACATGAATTCGCCATCAGACACCACTAATGTTTCATTATGTAAGGTCAACATAGTTGTGTATATTATATTGACTGTACATGTATAGGCTGGTAATTACGTGCAAACACACACGTGCACATAGCCATCCTTTTTACAGTAGTATAAATAGAATTGGGTGCATTTTGGAGTATATCTTGAATGAATAACACTTTGATGTGCTGTTATAGTCGTCACGCTTTACCATGGATGGACAGTATAACTGGAATGGATGCTAAATGTGTCTCATACAGCCCTTCAGGGACATTGCCCCATTGCAATTGGAAAGCACTTCAGCCCTTCTGATGAGTTGCATTCACTGTCAGGCCGCCATACACCCGCCATCACCCAGCTACCACCATGTTGTTACCATTTCTAAAAGCACTTTATTCTCTTACTCTCTCAGTTTGCTTTTCTCAGACATGGACATTTATTCCATGTGGCGTCCTACTCTTCTGTATGACATGCAAGAGGCAGCTTTAACTGTTTGAACTCCTCACCTTCCACATCACCCATTTTGCAAATATAAGCTAGGCCCTATTCTCTCTTGGGAACACAGCGCCTAATGCACCATTGCACTGCTATAAATACTCTTACATAGACCATTTCACACTTTCATTGTTATGTGGATAGTATTTTATTTTCACTTACTGGCATGGGCCTAAACCATACCATTAATGTCCATCATTTTGGGAAAGAAAGTAGAATCAAACTGGAGTCTGTTGTTTCTGTTATAACATTGTCCTATGTGTCAGTGAAATACACATGGATAATGTGCCTGTTTAGCATCCCTTATCAGTAAGTGTTTTTTATTTATTGCACAGAAGAAGTCTTCTTTACGCATTTGTAAGGTTAAGGCTAAGAGCAAAATAAAAGTGAATACTGGTGTCTCTTGTGTTATTGCGTACCCAAATAGAGATGCTTTTCTTGCAACATGCAACATGTTACTCTATTTCTCTCAATTGATGAAGGGTTATCTCTTGGATTTTTTATAAACTGTTTGTACTTCTTTTAATTCTCCTGTAATAATGGAGGTTATGACCTGAAGATGTCTTTCTCTGTAATTATTACACCTCAAAAGTACATTTTGTGTAGAAAGAAAAGTCATTTTCCATATATTCCATGAATATATTCTCAACTTGATAATGCTAGTAGAAAAAAATTAAGGTATAGTTAAAAGGAATTTAATGGAATTTAAAGGAGTTTAATATTGTTAGCAATTTTGCACTCATGCTCTTGTAGTCAGATTTATTTTAAAATATGTTGATCTCTGTGAGATTAATGAAATGAATATCTCCCTAATACCTCCCTTTCCAAGTGCGCAGGAAAAGCTAAGGTGGCTGACACACTTTGTTTGTTTTTGTGCTAATAATACGTCCATTTTTCCAAATTTCTCTTCTTTTCTTACTTCCAATAAACCAGTCCACTACAACCACTACTACTAATGTTACTTGTTCTTCTTTTACTTCATACATATGCAACATAGTGACGAAAAGTGCTCTGTAGGGTCGTTTATCCATTTGGTCTTCTGTAGAAACATGGCTGTGCAACATGGTGACGTCCATTTAAGAGGACCCACAGTGTATGTAGATAGAAATCTAAGGTAATAAAAAGGGTTCATTATGTAAGGTTAACATAGTTATACATATTCTATTGCATTTTTGTCAATATATCCTCCTAAATATAACACACTGGACCCTTATATAATGATTTAAAACATGATTTAATTATCAGATAATGAATATGCAACAATTTAAGTAATTTAATCAATAAACTGACTATTTGTTCCAGCTCCAAATTTTGTAATCTTCCTATGCTCGCAAGGGGAACTGTCCACAAGCAGATCAAAATGTATGAACGTGCTCATGCTCTTGTAGTCAGATTTATTTTAAAATATGTTGGTCTCTGTGAGATTAATGAAGTGAATATTTTGACAATAAAAATAAAGTGAAAATTTGCTGTTATTGTCTCTTAGGAAAGCTTAAACCAAATCTATTGTTCTTGCTTGTGTTTGCCACCTCACCTCGAAGGTATCTTGACCATTAAATCAGCATTTTAGTCTGTTTTTCTTCAAGGTCTCAGTATCAGCAAAAGGATTTGCACAATTAGTTAGTGACATTAAGGCATCAGTTGATTGCAACTGCAGCATAATGAAAGATAAAGAATTACCATAAAAAGAGGAAAATGAGGCTCTACTCTGGCGAATGACTATTTATTCACGGATTAGATCCCCATGTCTTCTAATTGAGTTCCCTGGGATTGGCACACTCATAGTGGGTCCACAAACACATCTCTGGTCTCTCAGTGTCCCTGTGAACTGCACCTGAGTATGTGTGCAGTCCAGAGAAACACATTCACAGCAGCAGGCTCAGAAGTGTCCCCCTTACTGCTACTTTTCCTTCCAAAGTGGAATTATCTTGTTTTTTTTAGGTTAGGAAAGAGGAAATTGATGAATGCAATTCAAGGCTGTGTGTCGTGCCTCTGTGTGTCCTTGTGGAAATGCTTTGGTGCTGTGTCTGTCTTCTTGTCAGAATTATATTGTCCCTGCCTTGTTTGGCAAACAGAATTTTATTGTACCTCTAGATGTTTCTGTGGTCTGTATGTAGTTACTGTATGTGTGTGTGTGTGGAACAACATGGAGGAGATATCTGCTTTTATGAGCAGGTCTGTCCTTGTAGTTAAAGCAGGCTGTAGCATTCGGTCATGCACTGCAGCAGTGTCTGGTGATACAGACGTCTGCCCTGGCAGTTAACTGGCGACTACCCCTGTAGTTATTATTGTAGTCTGTAAAAGGAACCTATCGTGCTGTCTGGAGACAGCCACCTTAATAAAAGACTGTCAAGTTCATGTTCCTTTCTCTGAAGTGAAAGGGCATTCTCTTTCTTTACCCCTTATTTTTACATTTTCTCTTTACCAAGGCCCTGTATCTTTTTCTTTTGCAGAGATTCTTGGTAGGGACATTGGCTGTAAGCTTCAGCTGGCTCTCCATTCTCCTCTTCTCTCTCCCCCTATATCTAGTCCAAAGGAGGCTTTGATGTTCAGTGTCTTTACTCTCTGAAGCAATGCTGTTCCCCTGCAAAAGAAACACCCCATATATTTCAATTGAATTGAATTGAATTTCCCATCTCTCTATCTTTTTCTGACTTAAAAAAATACTGCAGGTGAAAAGATACCTGAACAGTGTACAGCCAGCTGTTACATACCCAGTGTTTCGCTCTGAGTTTAAGAGAAGATCTACTTTTGGCCCTAATTTTCTGCTTGTAGTTTGAGTATCAGCCTTGCTTCAGAGTAACTCTAGCAAAGCCAAGGAGACAGTAATTGGGAGAAAAAGGTCGTTTCCAAGATCACAGTGACAGGGGTAATAAAAATAACTTATATGTTAAGGTTAATATTAGGGGCACAAGACAGGACAACCAAGTTACTGTAAACATTCTTCCTTTCTGGGTTTCAGAGAATAAAGCTGCCAGACCCATTCCACTCTAGTCACTGCATGTAGCTCAGAATTTTACTGTACACAATACCTCAGGAACATGCATAATCACAGACAGACATATACACATACACATACACATACACACAGCACCTGCTGTATAACTGTGCAAAGGTATGCATGTAACAGATGAAAGGAAACCTCTATCTTGTGACGTCTATGTGTGCAAATATCTGCTAGTTTTTAAGTTGGCCCTTTTCTCTTTTAATTTTAGGGTGAAAAAATCCCCATTAAAATGAAATGGGGCATGATCTGACATGCATGCTTTGGCATGGCTCAGTAGCAGCTGACAGATTTGAAGTTAATTAAAAGTCCTCTTTGGTCCGTTGACTGATGCCAATGTACTGGTATTTGGGTGTTGTGATGGGCGTGGGTGGAGGGCACAGGTTGGGTCAACAATAGTGGGCTTTGTAGTTATCTGTGATGCAGGGAAAGGCTACATCATGTCAGGCAAGTGCTGGCTTCAATCCATATATTCAAGTCCAGTGGTCCTCCTCAGAGCATTTATAACACCTTCGCACAGCTGGATGAGGAGGAGGAAAAGTGGGCTGAGCAGGTGGTGGAAATCTATTCTGCAAGAGGAGGTGCAGTACAATGTGTTGCATTCCTTGGGAATAATTCGGAGAGTATTTTAATAAGGACTTCAATGACAGTTTTATGTCAAAGGTACTAGCACACTTTGCAGCTGCATTAAAGATTAAATCATTCAGCTGGATTAAGATTTCAGTAAAAAGACTTCAGCCCATATACAATGCAGCTGTCAGAGTCTTAATTAAAAGAGGTAAAAGAGAGCACATTTCACCATGTTATCATCTTTGCAACGACTGAAAGGTTGCCGTGACAACTTGTTATTTTTGCACTTTGCTTGCGCAGAATAAACTATAACATGTTAAAAAATGAGCTTTAGAGCTGGTAGATGGATTTTGTTGCCTTTGGACAGAGATGGGCTAGCTTTTTACATGAGACTTAATTTAAGTGTTGACAAGATAGTGTTTTTCCCAAAATAGTGAAGTTTTTCCCAAAATGTTAAAGAACAATTAAAAATACAACATATGGTTGGTTGTTTGTTATTATGGCCATTATTGTAATAATGGGGGCAAAAAAGAAGATTCCGTGTCCTGGAATATGCATGTGTAGTTTCAACAAAGAAAATACAGATTTCCTTTTAGCTGTTAAAAAATTGACCAAATTTTGTCGTCTCACATTACAATAAGGATGCCAGCTCTGTAAGATCAGTAGCTCATGTCTTCTTGTATCATTAGCCTGGTTGTTGTGCAGTAGTGCTGCTGACTCTATGCCCTCCTGTGCCTGTTTTTGTCTGGCATTGAGACTGCAGAAAAGACCTTGTGTCACAGAGGAGTGGCATAGATAACCACAGAGAGCCCTTCAGTCCTTCTCTTTGCCCCATTGTCTCTTACTGTCCCTCCCTCTCCTCTCTCTTTCTTCCTTTCTCCACACTGTAAATTCTCAATTTATTTTTCTACTCTCAGCTTCTCCTCCCTTCCTGGTTTGAGGGATAACCATCTACCCTTTCAGCAAAAAGCAGTGCCCTATCTGTCTCCCTTTGGCCTTCCTCTCAGCCCTGTCTCTCTCTCCTCTGCCTTCATCTCACTCTGGGAGGATAACCATCTAGCCTTTCAGCACAGGCAAGCTCTTTCTAATGACTGTTTCCAGTGAAGGAGTTGGACAGTGGAGAAGCTTTGTCCCACTCACTCTGGTGCATTTCAGCAGCTCGGGGGGCAAGGGGAAGTCTATTCCATATTTTTTAATATTTGGACAGCACCACAGATAAGGACATTTAATGTGTGTTGGCAAGATGAGATGAGATAAGATTCCTGCTTCTTTAAACTTGACACTTGCTTGTTGAAATTAGATGTCAACTAATGTTACACTAGTGGTTACATGGCTGACTTGTTAATTTGATAGGTATGTGGATCATTTTTAAAGTGCAGCAGGTCAAGTTCAATACTCATTATCCAGTACCGTTAAATAGAAATTAAACTTTCACCAGCAACAACCACCGTGGTTCCCATGAGACCAAATATCTTAAAATGATTTAGAAACTAGAATGAGGGGTACAATTTGGAAAGCAGCTGGGAAGGTTGAAATGACTGATGGCAAGAATGAGGAGTAAGTTGGAGGTCTTGGTAAAGAAAAAAACAAAAAAGGGTAAAATTCATAAAAGGCTAACAAAATGTTTTGGATAAAAGAACCTGAGATGAAGCTCCATGATTAAGGTATAGCTAGGAAGAAATTCTGACAAGCGACAGGAAAACATCTGAAACTTTGAAGATGACAGGCACATGAGCAATGTGGGGAAAAACGTGAAGGGAGGAGAGAACGACGGAGGCAGACTGAAAAGAGGATAGAGGAAGGCAAGAAGCAAATAACTTCCAAGTTTGGGAGTGCAGATTTGACAAGTATTTAGGTTTTCATTTTTCAAAGAGAAACCCATGAAAAACCCTCTTTCAGGCCAGGACTGAAAGGGGGATTAGACAGAGGCATAGCGAGTGAAAGACACAAACATTCCTTTTACACATCTTGTGCATTTACCTGTCAGAGTGCTGCAATAACGCCGCTCCCACATGGGCAATATGCCAAAATTTTGAATTCTAAAAGCCTAAAGGGCTGTCTGTGTAGAGTGGTTCTGTGTCTTTGTTAAGGGAAATCGTAATGTATACGCACCTCTGATCTTCAGTTTCCCTATGTTATTTAAATGTTGTGTTCATCCAGTTTTGGAGTGTGCGTATATTTCCCCCTTCCTTTGAGTCTTTAGTTCTAGTCTGACCTTTTAGCATCAAAGTTGCACATTAATTCCAAGCCCTTCTGGATGTAATTTCCCTTACAGCTATGGTGAAGAGTAATTTGCTGTGGTTCTCGCTGATCTATCTGTGAAGAATGCTTGGATTGTGCTGCACGGAACATAAATTCTCAAACTGCACATAATCTGTCCACTGTCCCTGTCAGCAGATAGAGAACTAATGATTTTTTACATCATTAAGCTTGTTCCAGCGCTTGAGGGGTCATTGTATGACCAGTCAGCCTTGCACTGTCACGCTAACAAGTGCTAACCCATGACAAATTCAGTAGTATTTAGAGTTTTGGCCATCAACAGTGGAATGTGTGAAAGCCTTTTTTATGTTGTTTTTTAAATCTCCTAGTTTGACAGAGATCAAGTGGTCCAGTCTGACCAAGTCCAAATGGCCTTTCTCCCAGGAAAGGCCTTTATTTTTGGATCCAGGCAAAAATTATTATACCACTGGCAAAGCATTTGTAAGGAGGTCATCAAGGCCAGCCAGCACAGCAACTGGACACTTTGTTAAAACTATACTTCTGTCAAGATTTTACAGAATTCTGGGTTTCCTTTATTTAAAGATGAATTACATCTGCTTTACTTTTATCATACTTTATTTGTATATTTTATGCAAGCTTGTATACAGTATAACACAGTTAGAACATTTTTATTCAGGTTTATGTTTCATTTAACTTGTATATAGTGTAAAAGTACACAGTACAATCTTAGCTCTTTCCCACAGTAATGACAGAAAGTGATTTATAGTTGTTAAGAATTGTGCACAGCTTTGTGCAGTGAGAAACCAGCACAGGACACATTTCTCATTTCAATGCATGCGTCACTGATTAACCTTTTAATTTTTGATATGGTCAGCAGACTTGGCTTATTGCATGCACACGCTTAAAAACACACAAACCTCTGAGTTACCACAACCTACAATTAAGTCTGCCCTGCAGTCATACAGCAAGCAGTAAGTGGCTAAGTCAAATGTTTTGCACTTTGTACATTTAATTTGAAGTGCACCACTAAATGCATAAATAATACTTGAATTATATATCATGTTATGGAACGTTATTAGCCCAACATAACCACTCAAATGTGGGATTAGATGGAACCCCACCAATATTTGTATGCCATGGTCACCATCCCAGTTGCAAGTTTGGTGTTAACTATCTCTGTTAAATAAGCATCTAGCCAATATCACACTAAAACTCATGAAATAGTTAGACAAGGGAATGGAGTGATGAAAATGTGTATATGTACTTATATACTGTGTAATGTAATGCCAACTAGGTAATCTGTGGTAACATTAAGTTGAAGAGTAGACAAAAGGATTTGTAATTAGTTGTATAATACCACCATGTGTTTCTTGTTAACAAGTTGTTTTACAATGCAGGCACAATCGAATACCAAAACAAATATGTATGTATTGTATAATGATGCTTAGCATTGTATCTAAATGAACCAAACTAAATGCAGATCTTTTCTATGTTATTTTTGGTGCCCCACTAGCATCCTGAAGGTCAGGTGACTCAGCTTCCCAAAAATCCCTTTTTTCCCAGCAAACACAGACACAACTCGGGGTTGTGGTTCTTCAGTCATCGTGTAAATGATCAAGGCCCATGCTGCTTTGCATTAAGCAGGAGAAATGTGTGACATCAGACATGGTGGCCTATATAGAACAATGATGTGGTGGCCTGGTTTCGGAAATGAGCTACTGCATTTGGCCAGTGGTGCTCTGTGTTTCATGCAATGTCATTGTGGTTTGCAGTGAGAACATGGTGGTAGGAGGCGAGGAGGAAAGCGAAGACTATAGATTTTATAGCTCGGACATTCTCTAAGCATCTTCATCCTTGCCTTTGCCAGTGCTGTTGCTTTTCAGTGGTTTGAGCATGTGTTGAATATCTTGTTTTCTATCTGCCTACCTGCCTGCCCATCTAGTCGTCTACTCTGTTGTCTTGTCGCCCATTTGCCGTGTGACTTTCATGTTTCTGTTTGTTTGCCTTTCAGTCTCTCTGCCTGGCTGTCAGTTAGCCGTGTCTATCTGTCTGTTGTCAAGACATTTTACTGACTCACAGTGACTAAGAGGGGCCTGGAGTGCTAGCCTGTCCTGACCTGACTTCAAAATAGACAGCTTGGCACGCACGCCAAAGACACACAACATTGCCAAAACAGGGCTCTCCTTGTACAGCGTTAGTTCCCATGTCAGGCCCTCTTTCAGATGAGGCTTTCAATATGACTCACTGGCCATGAGACTTACGAGGGATCGTTTGAGAACAGCCATTAAAGTCATCATAATGCATCTGATTGTCAGTTAACAGGAACACACACACACAGTGGAATACACAGCTCTTTGCTGCTGTTGGTGTTTCACTGATTGATCAGACCTCTGCTAGATTGCTATTTTATGAAAATGTTTAAACAAGTACTGTACAAAGAGGCAGCCTCGTTACATCCCTAATCAGTGTCACCAATTTAATTCCCATCAAACCAGTGATGCCACCAAATGACAGATGATGATACTATATATCTTGATATATATTAAATGTAGACAAATGACATAAAATAATACTATAAGACAAACCCTCCAAGGTAAAAATCATTGTCTAGTCTCCACCATAAATAAAACATGCCAGTGTTTGAGGGTCTGGGCAAGTGTGGATTTGCTCTTTGGAAGCCCAGATTCCCTGGCCAGATTCCCAGCCAGAGGCGAAGGAAGGAAGGAGTGAGGGGTGGTGGTGGTGGTGTGGGGGGGTGGTTAGATGTGAGGAGGGAGAGAGAGACAAGTGAACTAAGGGAAGGACTTGTCTGTGCTTTGATCTGATGACTAAGGCAAAGCACGTCAGTCACATTTTCTCCAGGCGCTGATCTATAATCAGATCACCCATCATTTAATACTTAACTTACTCATTATTGAGGATTAAAGAAGATCTGATTGAGGATTCGGCAACTTTTCTATCTGGCTTTTAAAACGGTTGGATGGGAGTGGCAGGGGTGTGTGCTTGTGGGTTAAAAGCTGATGATTGATGGCTTTTTGTGAAGGCCTTTGTACTATGGCAGCAGAGAGAAAAGAGAGAGATTAAATAGTGGAATTGCATTCATGACTTACAGCGTATATGCCATTTCTGTTCTATTAAAACTGATTTCTGCTCATTCCTATCCAAAGAATGAGAGTCTGAGAACACATTGTTCATTCTTTCTGTGGAGTGGAAGCTGGAAGCGTCAATCTGAGCTGACAGCTTGTAAATGTAAGATGACAGTGGTTTAATTATTATCATATTCTATTATTATTATTTAGCAATCAGTTTTAAAGAAGTAATTGCTGTACTAAGAGTAAATCCCTCACTTTGCATTTGCACTGTGAGATTTAGAGATTTTTCACAATGAACTATAACGTGTTTTGTGTGCTGTGCAATTTCAAGAACTCAACGTGTGAGAAAGAGGGTGAGAACAAAGAGGTGAGCTTGAGAGTGTGTTGGCAGGTAGCGCCATTGCGCTATACTGCTGAGAAGTTAAGCTGATTGATCATTTACCAACTGGCAGAAAATTGTTAAATTGCAATTTTGATAATGTCACAACCTGGCCCAAGAGTCATGACAAAAGAGGGAACGAGGCAGCATAAATTTTCAAAAGTGATTTATTTAACAAAAGAGTGAACTAAACATAACTATCTAAATGCGCAAGCTGTGTCTAACATAAATAACTCAAAGCAAGATGTGTCAGTTGGGGTGGTCAGGCCATGGTTGACAACTGGATTGCAGAGAAGGCAGAAGAGATGGTTAACAGTGATGAGGTATCACTCCCGCAGAGTGGCCTCACTGGATCACACATGGGCCGTCACAATAACCACTACTTTTGTCATATGATAGAATGTTGTATATGTGATGTTTAAGGCTTAAAAGAGACCTGCATGTATTTCTCGTTTCAGTATCAATTTGAGCGCTCTTGTCGCTGTTTTTGGCTACTTGGGAGGCAAAGTTAGCAATGCAAAGGTATTTCATTGGGCTTGGTGGGTAGTTATGAGGATTTGTCACAATTTAATTCAGTGGATAATAGATTGGCCACTGTTTTGGCCACAAAAAAAAGCTCTAAACACGAGACTGACATATTTTATCACCTTTTAAGTTTATAATGTGAATCTATTAGCAAACATTTTGCCTAATTACACATCCAGCATGTATTAGCATTTATTTGTCCACTTGGTAAATGTAAGTCTAATTTTCCCTCTCCTTTTAGTTTGTTTTTTTGTGTCCACCAAGTCCTGAGGGAAATATTTGGCTCCCCAGTTCACTAGCTAGTTGCTATCTTTGCTTATGCCATTTCGTGCCACTCGTGCTGGACAGGTAGCATGGAGTGGGGTTTAGAGCTTTTTCGCTAAAACAGCTGCCTGCGACATCTGAAAACAACATTGATGAGAGCCATAAGAGTGAACCAAAATAGCAAAGAAATATAATTCTCAACATTAACGTGCTCTGTAGAACTGAGGGCAACTGCGGAGTATGTTGATAATCCTCTGCTTGTTCATCATTACGAGTGACTTCAGTAATGTGCAAGTATGTATGTATGATCCATTGTTAATAATAAAATATGGATTATAGCAGCTTTAATTTATAATGAAAACAATTGTTAGTTGAATGTCACAACATAATTTTTGATTCCTCACCCTTTTCCATTGCTTACTTTTCAAAGCTTTTGTTTGCTCTCCATTTTATTCATGTATCTTTGGTTCCTTTGTGAAAACTTTTTATGCCCTCTACTTTTTCTTTCACGTCGCCCCGGCTCTTTTATGTGCTCACCATCCCATTTTTCTCCTGCGTACATCTCTCTCAGCTGCATCACCCACCACCCTCTGTGTCCATGTCTCTGACTCAGTCGTGGCTGAATGTGTTCTAGCTTGTGTTGCTTTGACAGGCCCTGACAACAGCAGGTCAGCTTTTATCTGTCAGCTTCTCCACCTTTGAGCAGCACAGAGCAGAGGGAAGCTAGCTGCTTTGTTTGTTCTTTCACCATCAGGAGACAGGCTTGCCACAAAGGGAAGCTTGCAAGTTCATAGGAGTCAAGCCGTGAGCTCTCTCTCACACACAAGCAGAAATACCTGCACACAGGCACAGGCACATATATACTGTATGGTATTAGCTCTCCTTTTCTTTGTCTGTCAAGCCCCTTTCACACAGGCACTTAAATGTAGTGGCAATTTTACATGTCAGTGTTATTCCTGAAAAGGAACCCAAAGCCTTTTTTCCACAAATGTTCCTCTGTTCACTTGTCTGCTCAGGACCTTGTCATGTTTCTGAACTTTAGAGCAGTCTCATTAATAGATACAGCAGTCATGTATACAGTGGTGCCTCTTTCTGACATATTTATCATTTCTCATGTAATAGGAAATTACATTTGTTAAGCCAATAGAAAAATGAAATATAGTAAATCAAGTATTTTTAAGGTCAGCACAAAAAGCTGTTAACACAACACTGACATGTTATTACCTTATAAAGTTGTAACACGTCATGACAAACAACATGACAAACATGTTCACAAACAGTTGCCTATTTACACATCTAGCACTGTGCATTGTGTTTCTGGAGTGTAAGACCACTATTAATTCTCGTTTTATCTCAACCAAATACCTGGCTCTGTAGCTGCTGAATGCTCCATTGTGTCAACTCGTTGCTAATTTAATCTGTTTCCTGTTTAGTCCTGGGCAGGTAGGAAACTGTGGATTTACCTGAACTTGCGTTTTTTTAAACAATATAATCAACTTCTTTCACATTACACATTGTCATTTAATCCAGTGTTAATATACAAATATTAATTACTGTAGCTTTAAAGATCAACAGTACATTAATATATTAATATATTTACATTAATATACATTAATATATTTTATGGCAACTGCAAACACAATAAAATTCTCAATTAGTGTTGTCCGATCCGAACAGAATCCTAAATTACACACAGTCAAAGATGATGCAAATTGAGCTCAATGTGGAGCTTTGACAAATTCTTGGAGAGCTGGGGCGGGGGGGGGGTTCCCCACCACCTCCAATGGTCAGCAATCTAGCTGGAGAGATAAACATTCTCAAAATAAATTCAAGTGGGCAAACTCTGCAAGAACTGACAATGCTCTTCTTCTTTCATGTCATTATTTTCCCAGTTCTTCCTGCTGCTATGTTGTAACCAACTCTATCCTGAGCAGTCTTGTCCTCTGTGAAAAGGCAGAGCTGTTCCTGTCTGGGGAAACTGTGGATGTCAAAAAGCCTGGCACTGTCTCATGGATGAGAAAAACTACAATCTTGCAGGTTTACTGTGTAAAAAGGGCTTCTGCATCTTCCTCATCTTGAAGAGTTCTTGTCTTCTAGACTTCATTGCGTGCACTAACATAGGAGGCACACCTTTCGTCTGCATCATGATGTTCTGTCTGATGTGTGTCAACTGTTGACACTTCCTGTCAAATACCTTTGCTAGCTCATCAGTGGCACCCCCCACCCACACACACACATACATACTCCAAAACAACACACATTCCTCCAGAAACAAAAATGAGATCATCTCTCTCCAGCCTGAAGGTACTCTTTTTATTTTGAGATGTCCTGCGATACATTACGTCTTAGATATGGTTTAAATATATATCAACAGCACAAGTTTCTTTAGAATAACTTTTTTATTGACTTTTTCCGTTTATTGTTTGACTTTGTTTTGCACACACACATTGAGATTCAGTTAGTTGACACACAGACAAGCTCAAGTTAAGGCATGCCTGTAAAAGGCTGGAAAAGGGTGGGTTATAGGGTGTAACTAGGGCAGTGTCTGTACTGTTTGTACAGTATATTGTTGGATGTGTTGTTCTTGTTAAGTCTGAGTAAATTACATTCTCTTGCATTCCAGGTCAGTCCACTTAAACCCAGTTAACACAAGTGGGGAAAAAATGGTGGGAATGGATTAAACAGCAAAAATGACACTGAATTAGGCAGGACATGGCTGGGCAAGTTGGCACTCTGGTTGGAAAGCTACAACATCGCATCAACTTATATGACTGTACCTGCTAAGTGAATGGGACAGGCTGCTGCCGCAGTTGGCACTCATGCTCCTTGGTTATTCATTTGCCAGTGGGACTTGTGTGTTTGTCTGCGTGGGGCTCTGTATCTGTGTATGTGTGTTTGTTTGTGTGTGTGTGTGTGTGTGTGTGTTTGTGTTTGTGTGTGAAAAACAGAGACTCAGATGGAGACAGGATAAAGAGTTAATGTGATTATGCACATTTGTGTGTGCATGTAAGTCTGTGTCCATCTTGTCAGAGTGGGCAGTCAAGCATGTTTCTCAGGGCTACAACATCTTAATTACAAAAATGTCCCTCCTCCATCACTTTAAACATCACAGCTCCCATTAGAGGACGGCAACACGTTAGGGATCCTGCAGGTTCTGTCTGACCCAGCATAAAGGTAACAAATATATAGGCACAAGGCACAGGCTGTTGGGTTTAACATGTAATGGAATGCATTTTATTCCACTTGCCTCCAAATTAGCTACAAAATAAAGTTTCAGTTTAGCTTGTCTCTCTTGCTCACCCACTCACATTCTCTCTCTGTCTCTCTCTCTCTCTTGAGTAGCTCAGAAATTGCCATCCCTAATCCATTTTGATCTGTAAACAATGACACTATCAATGTTCCATCTCTAGTGTGATGTTTCAGCATCTGTTTCACATCTGTTGCTATGGGAGATGGTATAAACTATGAGAGAAACAGGGACGCAATCCATAATGATTTTATCCACTTTAAGGTCCCACAGCCTCACACTCAAGCTGTTTTACTTTGAAAGCCATGTCATAAGGCTTGTTTTCAGTTCACATCTTCTAAACATGACTTATTAAAGAGCTGCATGGCGGTTACAGCATTTTAAAAAAAATACAGTTTGAGTGTTTTATCTTTTGGGATAGGGCAACTGAAAATAGTGAATTTCTGCAGGATGGTGCATCAGCATGAGCACACAGATATGGAGCATAGAACAGAATACAGAAGAAAAACAGCCAGCAGGATATGTGCTTTCTTTTCCACTTGTAGTGGTCATAAAAAATATGTAAGAGCAAGGTCTTGTATCCAGTCTTATCAGGTCCAATCTCTCTGCTTCCTTACTCCACTCTATTTCTCTTCGGCCCATTTGTCAAGATAGACTGACCACTGTTTGAGTTACTCACAGCCAGAGCTATTTAACTCTAACCAAGTAATCTACTCCCCACAGCCCACATCATTACATTATCACATTAGTCCTTTCGCCTTTCCTCTCTCCTGTAGTCATATTGAGTAGCTGGCCTGAGTTTTTCCTGCCCATAAAAATGAGTGTGATTCAAGTCAAGTGAATGTACCTGTATAGTGTGACAGTAGAGAGCATGAGTCTGTTGGTACAGTGGCACAGATATACACTACCGTGGAAAAGCTTAGCCAATAAGTCGTATAATTCATACAGAAAATGTATTATTTACACTTTAAAACTTCTGTTTAGTCCCCACAGAGCTGCATGACGGGACAATTTTTGTATTCCGTATGTTCAGGTATTGGGTGGCGATGGCGCAATGGATAAGACTATGGCTGTGTCCGAAATCACCCACTACTTACTATACGCCATTTTGTAGTGCTGTCCGAAAGTATAGTGATGATAATTTTACCCTATATAGTCCACTCAATGTATCCCAGAATGCATTTTGAAAAGTGGTGGACAACCGATGGTCACTAACCAAGCTGTATATACCATCATGCATTGCACTGATAGAAAAAAAAAGACAATCCGACGGCAATGACGTAATTAACGGCGCCGAAATAGCGATCGGGGTAGTGTCTGAAAGTGTTGTTTTAATAACGCGAGTGAGCTCACTATAGAGTGCTCTACATACAACTCCCTACATAGAGGATAGGGAGTAGTGGGGATTTCGGACACAGCCTTTGTCTTTGATGTGAGAGACCCGGGTTCCATCCCACACTGTGACCCATTCACCATTGTGTCGTGCAAGACAATTAACCCGTAGTTGCTCCAGAGGCATGTGACCTCTGACATGTGTAGCAATTGTAAGTTGCTTTGGATAAAAGCGTCAGCTAAATGAGTAAATGTAATTGTTTTCATGATCCAATTCCAATAGTGGTGCTAACCCTGGTCTTGCCTTCTATTTCTATTTTGAAATAGAAATAGATCATGGTGACAAAACATGCCTGTTCATTCCAGCTTCTTATAGGCATTATTGTGCATTTGACACTGAAATAGGAACCTGTTACCTATTTAGCTCTCTGATGCCAAGCTTGCAATTTCTTTTACCAATGACTGGTGGTCTCTGTTCTTGCTCAGAAGTATCTTTGTCTTTTTCTACCCTTTCAATTGTTAAATAGACCGTCTGGTTGAACCATTGTATAGTGCTTTGTTCTCTGTGTACAAGACAGAAACTTTTTTGCAAACCGTTCATACAAAAGATCTATGTATTTTAACAACCTAAAAGCATGAAGCACCATTAAAAAGAGTATTCCTCTCAGCCATCTGAATGTACCGAATCAAGCTTTTATGGCAGGTGATTCCAAACCTTTGAACGGTAGTGTAAATGAATAGCTCTGATCTGCCAGCAGCGCAGGTAGCCAGATAGCCAGTGTGGGCTTTAAGAAAGCAGCATGGAGATCTCCTGGCCTCAGTAGTAATGTGTTATTAATGTGTTGTGTGGCTGCCACCTCGTCTGGCTTGAGGGTGCTATTTATGTTACTTTCTGCATGGCTCATATTACCAGACTGGTGAACATGTAGGGTCTAGGTTAAAGCATGGGTCATCTGTAGGCAGTTCTGTGTGTGTGTGTGTGTGTGTGTGTGTGTGTGTTTGTGCGCGTGCACACATTTGAAATGTCAGTGTGCACAGCTGGCAAACCTCTCTTTAAAAATAGTCCTGATAGTTTTTTGTCAGTTTAACTCTAATCCTCTGCTCAAGTGTGTGTGCACATGTTTGATGATTCCAGGTGTGCCGTGGGTGATTTCCTTGGACCTGGCAATAACCCACCTAGATGTGGACACTCACACACTCTCACCAATGACTGGATCAGGCTGCTAATCTCTCAGATCCCACAGCACACTTGCAAACACACACTCACACAGTGTCAGTCATGCAATGGCAATCATTACCAGAAGCCATCAGTTATGTGCGTCAGCATATCAGTGTGGTCGCCAGTCATGCCATTTTGTCAAATGAGACAAGTATGGAGATTTATATTATCCACAATAATCTTGATCCAACAATGATGTACAGTCGATTGTGGTAGATATATAAACCTGGGCGGGGCCACCTTAGTGTTATGATACACCAGTTTTGATAGTGACATACATCAAATAAGAATATTAATACATGTTAATAACAAATAGAATTTAACTTCTTAAAGCACAGAAATATGAAGATTACTATAGTGACATCACTGCAACTAAAATGAGGTTTGAAAAATATAAATATCAAATCAGAAGGTGCTATTAAGGCACATGAACAGTTGCTTGCTGCACTTTGACTGATCAACGGCCTGATATTAAGCTCTTAGAGATGGTGCATTTTTTATATCTCCAGTCTATCTGAATAGTATGGACAGTATTTGAAAAGGTGGGAGGAAGCCATTAACACTTTTTTTTGAGTCAATAGTGTTAACTACTGTTCCACTGTGGTAATACTTGTCATTATAAAAATTAATTAAATACATGGTGTTTAAAGGCAAAAAAAGCAAAAGCCTCATCAGAACACAACGGACTATTCCAAGACCCAGTTTTCCACCACATCAACATGAAGGACAAAGAAACAAAGAAAGGTTTTGGGAAAAAAAATGTGCACAACTGGGGGCAAAATCCTCCATGAATACATTGAAAGTCAAAGTCTGAATTGCCTAGCTGAAAATTGCATATCTCAGCCAGCATAACACCCGCACAGGTTAACATATTCTGAACTGGTGGAACTAATTTAACATCAAAACCTGCCACAGACATGGTGGCTTTGCCATTAGAGGGCTGCAACACGTTAGAGATCCTGCAGGTTCTGTCTGACCCAGCATAAAGGTAACAGGCACAGGCTGTTGGGTTTACATGTAATGGAATGCATTTTATTCCACTTGCCTCCAAATTAAAATCAAAACCTGCCACAGACATGATGGCTTTGCCATTATGTTGTGTGACACCAGTATTTATTTTGTATACAATATTTTTAGTAACCATGGACCAAAAAGAAAGAAACATATAATAAATAGTAATACAGTAAGGTCAGAATTTTGACTTCTCCTGTTTTGTTGACAGACTGCCAGACTAATGACTGAGACACTTTGGCTTTGAGTCATTCTTAATTTCCTGTTGCCCCCCTCCTCTCTGTGTTTCCCACCATCTCTAAAAGCCTCTGACTGTCATGCTCTCCCATGCTTTATCACAGTATTCACGACCTTATTCTGCCTTCCCAGATTGCTGTTTAATAGGAGCCTTCCTCCCTGGTGAACAGCGATAAGCTAATGGTTAGGGAATTGTTAGGGGATTTAGCAGCCGTGTCTGTCAAAAGGAAAGAAGAGAAGTGATGTAGGACTCTTATGGGGTTAAAGCGAACAGTTAGTTTCCCTAATTTTACCCTCATGCATAGATTAATGTTTGGGTGTGTGGTTGGTTTATGCATGTGTGTAATTTTTAGGAGAGGCCAGATAATTGGCTTGCTACCTCTGTGCTGATTGGCCTCGCAGAAGGTGGCTGATTAATGCAGAACATCCACTCTGTCAATTTAAATATATTTGAATAGATTATTTAATTTTGAACAGGTCTTATTCATGTGTGGTTTTGTTTTGTCTCAGCATACCAGATACTCTCCAATTCACTATTCTTGTGGAGCAAGAACAGTGTTAATAATATGACCACATTTTTCCAGTTTATCATGCATTCCTTGTTCAGACTGCAGGAACAATACAGACAGGAAATGGCGAGGGAAGGCTGGAAATCAGTTAATGCAAGATTATATCTCTGATGTATGAGGAGTGGTCTTGTGGTAGGCAAAGAAAATGTGTTTTTTTAGCTATCTCTAAGTACAGAAAATGGGATGTGTCTTTTATTTTAAAGGGGCATTATGTAGTTTCCAGCGGCCACTAGCGGTGCCGTTTTAAGATTGCAACCAGTTGTGCGCTCGTACGTGTGCTCGCTTGAACTCATGAGCGAGCTGAATCCGAAACACAACAGCTTTCATACAGAAATCCTGCAATAAACGCGGGTCCGAGATAATGTAGCGTTAGCTAGCTGCTCGTGGCTGCATCACTAAGGGATAGTAAACAAATCGCTCCACATTAGCTTTTAACCGTTATAACATTTCTTGCAGGCTTTGAAGAGTTGAGTTTATGTTGGAGTCTGTGTTGTGCTGGGAGCAGGTCTTTCTTAGTGTGTTAGCAGACTCCATGTCGTAAATTGCAGTGTTGTCGCTGCTGAGTTCAAAGTCAGTAGACACAGAGAGGCTCAGGAGCGCGCCTGCACGTGTCAGTCACTGGATTTCGCTGAAAATCCGACCCGGAGCCTTCGAATAGGAATAGGAATACCTTCCTTCAGAGTTAATGGCCAAACCCGGCAAGTGGATCATTTTAATGTCAGATTACAACCCCTTCACACACAGGCAATAAAA
>JAPMOB010233997.1:0-11666 GCA_029875015.1 Lepomis gibbosus
CCCCAGTTCTGCCTTGTGACTCTCTGGACTCACATGTCCTCACCATAGCTGTGTGCACACATTGGAAGCAGATCAACTAAGAGTGAATCCTAAAAACTCAAAAACCCAAAGCTGCATGGATTTCTTTTAGGAATGACTCAATATATGTTGGTTTAGAAAATATGTCCAGCAATTTTCACCCTTTTTATCAGATTTTTGGATGAACAAATCGCTGCACATGTGGCAACCATACAGCAGCTTTACACAGTAGGCTGGCTACAGGAAAACAACAGCAACAACAAACTTGGGACTATTGTCAGTTAAGGGGAAAGTTAATTCCATGAACTGGGACTCAAGGGTTTGGCTTGTCCAATCTGTCTGTTAGCTCAAAGGACTGTCTATTTTTAGTTGGTTCAGGGAGGGGAAGGGGGGAGAGAGGGAGGAAAGGAAAACAAGAGAAGGTCCAAACAGACATGCACAGCAGAAAACTCTTATTAGACCTACAATTTCACAAATTCTTAAATTTATATTTGAGAGAAGCGTGAGCTGAAAACACTAATCTGCATTTGTTGTGTTACTGAGCACTGCACTACATGTGAGACCACATATTTCTCTTTTGTAATCTTCAGCCTATGGGAAGGGTGAGGGGACTAGAGGAGGGGGGCAGCACCTCTTCTTTACTCTGGAAAAAGGAGTCAAGTGGATGAAGAGGAGGAGGAGGAGAAGGAGGAGGAGGAGGGCGTGAGGCTCGTCTCTTCTCTCTCTAAGAGCATTAACTGTAGAGTGTTCTGGTGGTGACAGGGCTGTCAGGGTCAGATGGCTTCCCATCCTGATTAGACCAGCTCACAGCAGATCCTCAGCCCAGCACACTGCACTGCTACAGCAAGGTAGAGCTACAATCTGGTACACACACAGTACACCGCAGCGGTTACTGACACACCAGGAGGGACAGGGAGAGGAGGATAGTTCAGTCATTTAGTGGGACAGAGCTACAGGTTGTTGCAGAGAAACTTCATTTTCTTCTGCTTCACTGCCAGACATTTCAGCTTCTAGTGGCAGAAAAAGACTAAAAAGCAGGTGGACTTTGCTGTGGCAAAGAGGCAAAAGACCTGTCTGGGCTTAGTCTGTGGTTGGAGATGACATTGAAGAGCAGGTAAGGACAAACACTAAATAGATAGTATCTTTGATTTGCTGCTGTTACTTCCAGGATCATAATCAAATATTATTTGGGAAGGAGCGTGGCGTCCTGCTACAACAAGTTTTGTAACTTTTGAGGAAGGTAGAGGCAATTACCAAGAAATTCCATATAAACGAATTTCCACAGCAGAGATAGCAATCAAGATAATTACAGTTCCACATTGGAACTGACTGAAGGCAGGAAAACACACAGTGTACTCGCATCGGAAACTTGTATCCACAAAAATTTGATGTGTCATTGAATCAGCTGCTAGTATAGAAAAGCTATAAATACAGCTGCAGCGTATTCTGTGTCTACAGGGGTTTACTATAACAGGCAGTCAGCTTGTTGTCTGTCAGCACTCACACGGTTTCAGAACTGTGGCTGCTTCTCCAGGACTTTGGTGTAACTGCCAGTCAGTGTTTTGTGGATTTCCCTGTTCAGCAGCCAAGCTGTCCACTGGGGTTAGAGGAGAGGCTGTATACTGCAGGCCTTCAGGAACAACTCAAATTTAGGCATTTAGCACAATTCAGAGTGACTGTTGATTGGAGCTGTCACAGAAAACCTCTTCTAAGTGGAAGACACTGTAGGTTAATGTGCTGTAACAGGATTTACCCTGTTTGAGGCTACAACCAACCTGCTTTGTTGTTGTCTTTACTACTACCCTACAAGCTCGCTGTGTCTCAATGTGTCTCACATTGCAGGTAATGTAGAAAGGTTTGCAACATATAACGGCAGCTCCATAAAATCCATTTTTAACTCATTTGGGTCCTGACCCAGCCCGTGACAGGGAAGCAGCCAGACGACAAACTGGGGTTGCACCTGTTTTTACAAACTAAACTAAGCTCTAAGCTAACAGGGGAGATCAGCTTTACAGTTTTAATTGGAATTACTGCTACCGTCTAGCCATTTCCCTCAAAGTTCTTTATGCTTTTAGATGCTGTTTTTATATTAAGTCATTTGGCTTCAGCAAAATGCCCGAAGTGAGTTGTACTTGTACTTCTGAGGAATTAGTATTTACATTTATTTTATGTTTAGATGTTTTATAGCTTGTTTATACCTATTGTGTCTGTCATTTTCAGTGAATTCATTGCCTTGTCTTGTCTGTGATAGTGCCCTGTTAATTTGTGTGATACAAATTAGTTTTTATTGTATTAGTCTCAGTTTTAATTTGGTTGTGCTCGTGTTACATGAAATTACATCACCATAAAAACTCAGTTATGCCAGATGAATCATTTTACACTTTGCATTGACTGGATGGAAAATTACTGACCTCTATCCTGATTAGCGGTAACAAAGGATAAATTCCTAATTATAGATAGTCAACAACCTGGAATAGACTACACTCTTCTGGAAGAGTTAGTGAGTAAGTCGGCATGTGATTATGAAGAGAGAGAGAGAGAGTGTGTGTGTATTGTCAGAGCTGAGGTGAAGAGGTGACCACAGATTATCCAGAGTACCTCTGGATTTCCTCTGTTGTTTGTCTGAATGTTTGGGCACGTGAGTGAGAGGATGGTTACATCTTTGACCACCATGATACCAAAGAAGATACATTAAAGATGCAACCAAAGAAATAAAAATATATACTGATGAATGAAGCTTACTGGCCAGCAACCACTTTTCTATCCAAGGCCCAATATGTGTTATTTAAAATGTTGGCAGCCCTAGTCTACCTCAAATATCAAGTGAACTAACCTTCCTTTTTAAACCTTCCCTTTTATTTTATTTAAGTTTATTCTCCAATATTTGGTCTTTTGTCCTACTCTGAGCAACTGCCCTCATTTTCACGACTCCTCTACACTTACAATCCTCTTGGAGTACATTAAATAGAACTCCAGTTTTCAGACTTTGTCTTTTTTCCCCCTTTAGGCCAAATTTAATTTAGTTGATATTGTGCAGACTAATCTAATAACATTTTCCATATTTTGTGAGCCACATCATGTATTAGATTTTCTAGCTCTTGCTGCATCTGTCATCTGTTTCCCAGTTTCCTTGTCCATTCCATGCAAGTAGGGACACTTTTGTAGTTCAGTAAGTGCATGAGGTGATTGAGTGTGTATGTGCATGTGTATGCATGCATTTGTCTTGAATATGGTATTTGGCAGAAGTTGGAATTTAAAAAATCATTTTGAATTATTACAAGGATCATGTGTGTGTTTGTGTGTTTATTTATGTACATCAGCCCTCCTGTTGCCCCCCACATTGCAAATGAAGGCTGTCAGTATATTTTGCCATACACTATGGGCTGATTGTGCTGTACCATGCTGGAACACTGGAACGAATGCTGAATTGTTGAAACTTTCTTTGTACCTTCACTAACTTTTCCAAAAGCTAATTATTTAAAAACTTAATTTTCTTCATTTTATTTTAGAATCGCTGGTTGATGGAGTTTGTGCGACGGAGTGGTGACTATTGCCATGCCCAACACATTTAGACCCTACCTGGGATGAAGCTGCACCATGCAGTTCTGCGGCCCTGAAACCTGAAAGACCATTGGCCTTTGCCCTCTGAACCAGCCATCTCATGGGGTAACAAGTGGAGCCTTGGCACTGATAGCTAACAGTGGAGAGAAGGAAAGAGAAACCTACTGAGAGACAAAGAGAGAAAAGGACTGGACAATCAGAGAGATAAAAACAAAGAGACGAACAGAGAGAGAGAGAGAGAGAGCTGACCTTCCTGGACTATTGGATACAATCAACTGATGGGGTAAAACGATACTACAACACAACAGGACCTCAGGATTGGGAAAATACCTTAAACTTCTATAAACAGTCTCCAAATAGGACGTTCCACAAGGGACAGGAAGACTGGAGACACCTGGAAACCTGATCTAAGACAGAGCAGCAAACTGGAACTAAAGGTGAGGGGTGACTCGTCACCAGATCTTGGCTAAATATAGTGAAGCAACAACACTTTTTAACTCTAGCACTTGACTAGTGTCACACATGTGACTGGGTATTACAGGATTCTGTGGAGTTTTTTTTAGTGTGGCCAGTATGAGCTGAAACCAATTTTTGATTTGCCTTTCCAGGGGTGTAAGATTTTTTACAATAGCAGATGGATTTATGTTTTTTTGCGTTTAAATACATTACTTCCCCCCCCATTTTCACAGCTATTTCATGTCTTTTAGAAGTTGCAGTGGCAGTTATAACACAGGTGAAATTCCCATGGCACATGGCACCCTGCTTACATTGTCATAACAGAAAACACCAGTATTTATTCCAGTGCCATTGCTGCTGGGAAGGGGAGTGACCATATGTGCCTTTCCTGTGTTCTTGGGAAGTGTAAACCTGTAGCTGCAAAACTTGTGTAGTGCATGCAGTGTTATGAATAGGCAGTATTGGCATTGACAAGTTGACGGTTATGCCGAACCTGCTGGCTTAGTTTATTCACATTTACTGTGTTGCCTTCCTCGACTGTTTACTTGCATGTGAGGACTTGTATCACACAGTACTTATCAGTACTATAAATTAAAATAGTGGCTTTGTGTGCTTTGGGGATTGTAAGGCATCCCTTAATTAAGATGCCAGTCAACAAGAGACACTAAAAAGATCTGCACCATTGACAGCTGCAATTATGTGATACTGTATTTGTTTTTGTTTACATCCAATATTGTATTAACTTTAATCATAAAATGCACAAGTTTAGATTAGTGATAGATACATCACCTGCATTTTGTTTTATACAGAATGTTTATATAAATTTCTTTTTGCAAAGGCACACAGGTGTTTTCAGTTATTCTGGTTAATTAGATTGACGTTGCCAGAGAGCTATGACGGGAATTATATGAGGTCAAAACCCAATGTACAAATAGATAGAGGTGTGATTTGTCCCCCTTACCAAGTGTAATTGAAGAAAGAGCAAGACGTCAGTCAATTACCCACCCATACTAGTAAACACCTGTGGGGGTGTAGGGCCTTTAACTGCAGGGTCTCTCTTTGAACATGGTTGTCCTATTTCTAGATTTGCTTGTTTTTACTCTACATTCCATGACACTTATGTAAAGGGACTGTAAGGGTTTTGAGATGTCTTGAGACTGTTACAGGTTTGGTTGCATTTAAAAACATTTCAAAAAGCTGCAGTAATGCAGCCTAGAGAAGTCAAACTTGTGTGTTGCCAAGTTGTGCTGAGTAGGCCCTTTTTGACATGTCAGAGTAGGAAACACACTGTAATATTACTATTAACATTAAGAAGGACTCTGTTGTATTCAAGTATCCCAGTAAGCTGTGGCAGTGTGACAGGAGAACAATAATAGGATCCTGAAACCAAAGCAGTAAATGGAATTTAGCCATCATTATTTTTCTTATATTCACATGTGTTTTTCCTACTGTGGCATGTCAAAGGGTCATGGTGTCATACGTACAGGAGATGATAGTAATACTTATTGGGCAAGGGTTGTGACAAATCCAGAAAATCGCAGGTGTGTGTAGTAAAACACCTTTTAACTTTGAGGTAAATGTAAAAGGTGCACCAAATGTGGCTCAAAAGTATTTGACATACTGTTGACATTTTTTCATTGTATGAGTCCATCATGACATTATTGTTTATAGGTTTACGACTAATGACTAACTGCTCACACATAAAGGTCAGAGGTCATCCTGGGATGTCAAAGGTCCCACTGACCGCCATGAACCGTCCAGCTCCAGTGGAACTGTGCCACAAGAACATGAGATTCCTTATCACACACAACCCCACAGACAGCACACTCAGCTCCTTCATAGAGGTAAGAAACTTGCATGTTGTCAGACCACTGTCAGTGAATTTTTTTTTTTCTTTGCTGATTACTAATAGACATTTGTACTGAATTGCATTGATGTACTTGTGCATCTCCTACCACTGTTGCCCTTTCAGGACCTGAAGCGCTTCGGTGCCACCACAGTTGTTCGAGTCTGTGATATCACCTATGATAAAACATCGTTGGAGAAAGACGGCATCAATGTGGTGGTGAGCGCGCACTAAACATGCACGTACACACTCAGTCAGCCTATGATAAAATACTGAAGTACAGTATCTGTTCTGCTTTTCTTTTTAGGATTGGCCGTTTGATGACGGAGCCCCGCCCCCCAGTAAGCTAGTTGATGATTGGTTGAGTCTGCTGAAGAAGAAGTTTCAGGAGGATCCAGGATGCTGCGTGGCTGTTCACTGTGTGGCTGGACTGGGAAGGTGAGCGACACACCAAACTGCAACAATAACAAAATGAAAAAAAAAATCATACATCTTACACAGTTTGTGTCTGAACTGAATCAAAGAGAGGGAGATGAAGTCACACGGACAAACACATACAGGGCAGCAGAGATTAACATGCAGAGAAAGCAGAAAAATTATGAAATAAAGACATCACACAGTAAGACAACACCGGTATAATTTTTCTGGTATAAAACTAGGTCAGACTGGTTGGATTACAGTCACACCACAATTTTGTGGCTCAAAAAGATAATGTGTATTGCTTTAGTGGCATTGATATTTCTACACCAATAGATTCTAGTAGGCTAATGAGAGATAAAACAGTTGGTGTAACCTTTCTAAACAGCACTTTTTTTCACTTATACAGATACAGTCATTATTTTCACTCAGACATCAGACTCAAACAGACATAAAAATGACTCTGTGTGTTTATGCACACAGGGCTCCTGTGCTGGTTGCTCTGGCTCTGATAGAGAGTGGGATGAAGTATGAAGATGCTATTCAACTCATCAGGCAGTAAGTACATTTATACGCTACATCCTTTTCATGGTGAAACAGAAATAACAGCAGCATTTTAGAAAAGGTGGAACAACTGAAGCACAATGTTTAATTTTAAAATTTGCATTCACATTTACTCATTTGGCAGATGCCTTTATCTAAAGCAACTTAGTTTGAGGAACAACATACAAGCATTGTAAAAAATATATGGACACAAGAAAGCTTTGTTTAATGTGTAAAATGCTTAACCTGGTTCAGGAATAAATCTGTACACCACAAGCTTATAATGTGAATTTATTGTTTTCTCCATTTCCCTCCTCTCTTCCACCTTTCCTTTCTTTTCCGTCATTCTCTTCAACAAGGACTGCTGTTGTAAACAATTCAATCAGTTTAAATACACAGGAATAAAACACACAGTAGAGTGAGTGGAGGAAGGCTAACTTGCTCTCAGGTTATACTTTCTTTCTTTGGTGCCATCCGGTGGTGGTATCAAAGAAGGCAATGTTCTAGAAAGCTGGTGCTCTGCTGTCACATGTGTGATGCCAAATGAAGAGCACATGCAGAGCAATAAATTAACAAAATGATAGGGATCCTTTTTATTATGTAAGCGATGAACTAACGACAAAAAACAGAGAATACATTATGAGTCTCCTCATGTCCCATAATGTCCCATACACCGTTTGTCTTTGTGTGTGTTTCAGGAAGCGTCGTGGAGCCATCAACAGTAAACAGCTAACCTACCTGGAGAAATATCGATCGAAGCAGAGGCTCCGCTTCAAAGACTCTCACGCACACAAGAACAAATGTTGCACCATGTGAACGAACACACTAAGACACACATAAAGTCATACTCAGACATACTGTACCCTTCAACAAATGCTCTCAGGAATCCAGCCATACAAGCCTTGTGTCACTGAAACACTATGTTCAGTGACACACACTAAAAACTACAAAAAAACCAAAACACTCATCTGGCTTCACTGGGCATGAGAACTTTTAAAATATTTTTAAAGCAATTTTATTAGAACATAGCTTGTTTCCCTTGTTTGCAATGTATTCTGGTCTTAAATAGTATTTTATTGGCATGTCTGCTCCATGGTTTACAGTGAAGAAAGGTGGCAAAGATGGGCGCGGGAGAGAAGTACACTTAAAACGTTAGGGTCTGTAGAGGCACATCTGTTTTATTAGATAGTTCTGGAAAAGACACAGGGATTTAAGTCAGAGATAATGTGATGAGAATTATGAATCATCTTCAAATTTTCAACATAATAAAACCATAGTATGCAACTATGAGGATACCTAGGTAGATTTGGTGTAGGACTGATTTATGATGACTTATACCTGATGTATAAACCTGAAATCATATTGGATATTTTGTGTATTTTCGTTGTTTTGTACAGATGTTCAATATGTTTCTTTCTTCAACTTTACCTTCACCATAATCACGGTACAAAATTACATGAAGAGGTACATGAGCGCTATTTTGATTATTTTATTGCATGAAAAATCCTTTAGGCACTTTAAAAATACAATTTGTAGAATAAATCTTAAACACTGAACACACAGAACTCAAACAATATTAATATCAAATAAAATAAATTAGTGTTAATATTCAAAGTTGACCCTCTCTTTTAAATTATTCCTGCTGTTTCTCTGAAGCCTATAACTGGAGATATAAGGGCTCATTTTTAGCTTCTAAAATGCTAGATGAAGCATTTTGATAAACATATCGCCTTCATTTGGTTCTGTCACAGTCACTGTTTTAATATGACTTCATTGTGATCAGGTTACATGTTTACATATCAGCGTGTGCATTATATTATTCTCTGTTTACTGACACCCACAGAAGGAAACATCAACCCAGGTTTAGAGTACTCATGTGTATTATAAAAAAAGAAATGTTAATAATTTTACAGTTACATTATTACACATTCTAAAATGAGAGAGAGAGATGTAAACTAGTTGTAAATAATATTAAATGAGGTATCGCTATTTATCACTTTCATTCTCCTAGAGGCCAGGTTGAACTACTCCCATTCATTGCCTACAAAAAAAAATCATTGTAGTTATTAGAAAAATATTTTTTTATGTTCCTTTGTCAGGGAGGTATTTTCATTTTATCAGCAGTTGATGACACAATCACTCAGTTTTGATCTAATATATATGGATACATCGAGATGTTTGGCTAATCTTAGCACATATATTTCTGTACATCATCACATCCTTTAGAATAGGTTACAGCATCATATTAAATATTTTATTGTGGGGTGGCGTTTACTTATTCATTTGTATTGTTCCTGAATGATGCATTTAACCAACTGCTTCTGACACTCATTTTTCATTCAAAATTGATTGCTTTGGTGATGATAGGGCATGCACTTTACATGTATTAGTAGGTTGCTTATGATAGTCTCCTCATCGTCTATGTTATAAAAAAACATTGTCAGCCTGAACTGATGTCCTGAACAACAATTTGTGAGAAAGAAATTATATCAGAGGGTGTAGAATTCAAATAAAGGAGGAAGCAAGAGAGATTTAGAGAGGAAAGAGGATCTACTAACTTTAACTGAAAGCTTTACTTTTTTTTTTAAAGAAACTGGCTGCAGTTTACTTGTTTATATTGTGTGTGGGTGTGTTTCTTTGAAAATCCGTGTGTGCTTGTTAGTCTTTAGCTATTGTTAATCACTGGGACTGGCCTGAGCTGACACTTTTTTATGTAAAAACAAATCCTGTAAATGTCTGTATGTTTGTAAATTCTTGCATTGTTTAATAAAGGCTTTGTCATTGTCCCCATATTTTAATAGTTGTTCATCAATCCTTCTGTCAGTTTTGCAGTGCCTATATAAATCCCTGTTTTGCCAACTTACTAAGTTCCATTCTGCTGGAAACAATCATAAATTGCCAAACACTGATTTATATTAATTGATTGTTAAACCTTCCTTAAATTCCTATACCTCATTCATTTTTATTTAAATTGTTTTTTTTTTCACCACATCAAGCTTTGATTGTGCACTCATCAAAATTTTACCTGTGCTGACCATCTAACTATGAGTTTTCAGGTTTGCACTTACTTGCAATGTAGTAATCCGTGTAGGGAGGGAATAAATCAAGGATAATTCAACGCAGAGGCTGCTTCATATTGCTAGACTTCCATATGATCTCTCACTCTATTTAAGGAGGACACCTGTGTCACTCTGTACAATATATTGGCAGCAGTAAGTTGGAAAATTGTGGGTTTTGCCACAGTTTCTTTTGTGGTCAAACTCAAACTCAAGCTTTTGTTTTTACAAGGAACGTTTTTAAAAAAAAATGAAACTAGTGAAACTAAATGTACTCGGTTTTGTCTTGGTCTCGAACATAGAGGACTCAGGATTTTATTTCAAGACCAGTCAAGACCATAACTTTTGGAATATCAATAAATTGCTTTTGCCTTGTCTGATTTATTTGTTAACTTCCTAATTTTGGATGTGTAACTTATTGCGTCAAATGCAACCAATAACGCTGATTAAACATGTATCGTTAACAGCTGGCATCTCTCTCCGCCCCCCTTCACAGACACACTCCTTTGATTTCATTCATTTGAATCACAAATAAATTAGCGCTTAATTTATCGATATCTATTTTGTTGAGGAAAAGGGACTGAAAAACATATTTTACTTAATTTAACTAATGCTTTTTTGTTGAAAACAAATATTTTCAATATAGTTTTTAACGTTCCACCTCAGATTTGTGAAGTGATCCACTGTTTGGCGTCAAGTGTTTGTTCTGACCTTAAAGACCATCTTCCTTTAAATTTGAAAGAAATAATGATTTGACATTTATTATGTTACTTATCGATATGGAATGATTTGACATTTTTTATTGTGATAACATTTTAGGCCACAGGGCCATGCAGAGCCCTTTGGAAGGGTAGGTGCTCAAAGTATAAAAAGGGCACATGGAACAAGGCTTTAAATAGGACTCTTCTCATGCTATTGACATAGAAATATATCTTTATGTATTCCTTGTTGTCATGCATATACAGATGCTTCTGTATCGATACATCAGCAAATGCTGTGACGCTAAAAGAAACAGGGACTTCCCAACTCTAGCTTTAAAACACTGGGCTGACATAACTTACAGGGAACAATTGCTGTTGATGGGTTGCAATGGATACTGCTGCTGCTGCTGTGTTGTTGCTGATACTACTGGAGGTGATCTGTGACTACAGATATTAAAACAACTACAGGATATATATTAGCTGATTAAACAATTATGTGACCATAAAAAGATTGTGGAGTGTTTGGGACCAGCTCACAGTGACTGACCTGCTGTAACACTGCAGCATCTACCAGGCTGACTGCTGGGGAGACTCACAGAGCTGCACACCAAGAGCTGCAGGTGCAGGAAATACGATACCAGATTTAAAAAAGTGTGTGAAATAATCTGAGAAGGAAACATTAATGGGGAAAAGAAGAGGGTGACCATGGCAGGGGTAAGAGTGAGACAAACAAATCTACAGACAGAGGTGTGTGTGTCTGTGTTGCTTGATGTGTGTCTACAGGATGCAAAATTGTGATAATGATTTTATATATTACATTGTGAATCTGAGATATATTTGGATTTTTATTGACTGTTTGTCTAATCATATATCTAAATAAATAAACTAGCATTAATCTTTTATAATATTCCTGATATCAAATTAAAGAGTGAAGAAGAAACGGCCCTGTTAGATTTCAGAAAAATGTATGAAATGTTTTAATCTGGTGTCTTATTTCCTCCACCTGCAGCTCTTAGTGTGCAGCTGGATTAGTGAGCCAGTCCCAAACACTCAACAATCTTTACATCT
>JAPMOB010233998.1:0-35793 GCA_029875015.1 Lepomis gibbosus
AAAGTTTAAGGCGCCCCAGCAAAAGTGGATTCAATTTTTCAATCATTAACAATACAGGTGATTTAAATGAACACGATTCAGGTTAGCAAAGTAGCCTTGCTAGAATCAGAAAACTTTTGTTTGTTTATGTCACCACGTGAATCATATGTATCCCACTTTAGGTCTGCTCAACATCCACAACCCCCCCGCCCCCAGCTTGCTACAACCGTAGGCCTATCTGAAGAAATTTAGAAAAGGACTAAGACTTAAAAGTACAGAACTGAAGACCTACATACACTCCTGTAAATATTTGATTTTGCGTGATGGATCATACCCAAAAATGGTCACAGAGTAACCTTAGCAACTGTTTCAACTAAATGTAGCACTAGTTTGTTGAGTTCATACCTTATCTCTGAATTTCTTGGCTGTCACAGTTTTTCTCATGCTGAAGTGTGATGCAGCAACATCGCCAGTGAAATATTGTCACTTAGCTCCCCGAGAAATGAAAATCTGGAGGATTTGTGTTTCTGTCATTTTGGAGATGTCTTAAGCTCATCATTTTCCCTAGTTTTTTATTTATTTTTTTTCTCTCGCAGCTCTCTTTACAGAGGTGCCACATGACATCACAACGCAGAGTGGTGAGGATGTAGAGATGGCTTGTTCCTTCCGTGGGGCAGGTTCTCCCTCCTACTCACTGGAAATCCAATGGTGGTACATTAAGGACCACAGAGACTGGCAAGAGAAGCCTCCCCAGATCACTAATAATGTAAGCTGAGAGGGGAAGAAAGTTTTTTCTTGTTGTTCTTCGTGCATAAGGGGTCGGGCAATGATTCCCAACAGGGGTACTTGTACTTTTTGTTGCCAGAAGGTACTAATTAACTGAACTTAAAAATAGAAATTGAGGTTTGATATGAAAAAAATATCCACATATTTGTGTTACAGGTTAGGTTTAATGAAACACTGCATATATCTCAAGAGAGAGCATAGTGAAAACTAGTGAAATTGAAATTGAAAAGTAATGGATACACAGTTGAAATAGCAAAACATAATGGGTCAAGAGTTAAAACATTTAGCCAAAAGTAATGGAATAACAGTTGAAATAGTTAACAGTTAAAATAGGTATCTAAATGTAATGGATTAACAATTAAAATTGTTGACAATTAAATTGCTTTAAAAATAATACAAATATTTGAATAAAGAATTGTGGGGTTTTTTTTGTCAAATGCTATACACCCAACATTTATTTTGAAAAGTGGCTCCCTCATCTCTTTACTTAAAAAGCCTGGGACCTTGATGTTTCATATGTGAATAGCTAACTCATTGTTTATGTTTAAAACATCTATTTCTGTTTTTATCTCATTAAACAATGTATTGTGAGGTTCTCTCTAAAAAGAAATAGAAAACAAAATGTATCTAATTTCCCATATCACTGAGATATATTTATCTGATGTGATTATAGTGTTTGAAAGCAGCCTATGATAACACAATCTTTGACAGAACTATGATATCTGTGACACCTTTATTTTGCACAGGAACCCATATTTAGTCTTCACTGTTGATCTGTTTAGTAGAATTACAAAGTCCATTTCAGTTTCATTTTTTTCAGTTTGTGCTGTTCAATTTATTTGGACAGAACTGCTCAGACAGATCCTAAAGCTTACTGTATATCAGGCTGAGGGAAATGCAATATTAGCCACGGCAGAAACCCTCTAGCATGGAAACGAAGGGATAATTGCTGATTAGCATTTGCCAGCAGTGGGGGAACAGGTTGACTCTCTCCCATGATGGGGGAACTCAGGCTCCCCTGTTGTGCCTCTAGACACTATAATTGGCACTGAGAAAGAAATAGATTTTCAAAATCTCTGTCTGCTCCATGCATAATTCATACCTATGCCCAAAAGAATACCTCTGTGCCTCTGCATACACATTCTCCTGCTCAGAGGCTTACGTGCTTGGTGCTGTAGTGTGTGTGCTCATACACACATACACACTTCTCAACATGCACATATAAGCATGCACATACACATGCACACAAACATATGTAAAGCTCATCCACCAGAGAACTAAAACAGATCAGCAATCCAGGGAAGCTAAGTTTTGTCAAGGAAAACTGCAGAAAACATCAAACATGTTTGCCCACTGTAATGTTTTGCTGAAATTAGATATTTTTAGCATGAGATGTTTTTAGGAAAGTGCAGCCTCGCTCAGTCTTCTATTGCTAATGCATCATGCACATTTCTGTGCAGGTTGTACCCCTGGAGGAAACGTCCAAAGATGCCACCAAAATAAGTGTGAGTTTGATCTTGCATCAACTGTCAACTAGCCCAGAGCAAAGACAATATCAAAGAAAACTAGCAGATTTTTCTTGATTAAAATGAATATGAGAGACATCCAAGCTTTTGCAAGACATAATTGCATTCATGAATTGGTGCTCTATTAAATCTTAACCACACATTTAGGAAAAAAGTGGTTTAGTTTTAATTAGTGTAATATCTACCATATGACTTTAAATAAGAACTCATCTTTTGTCCCCATTAGGTGGTAAAAGTGGCTGGCAGCAACATCTCCCACAAGCTCCGTCTCTCCAGTGTCAAGCCGTCAGACGAGGGCACGTATGAGTGTCGTGTCATTGACTTCAGCGGCACCGTGGCGCAGCACCACCGTGTTTGCGCATACCTCCAGGTGGAGCCTGAGAGAAGTCAGGGGTCAGATGACATCAAGGTGTCAGGGTACCAGTCACAGGGGAAACACCCCCACCCCCACCGCCAGACAGAGGGCAGGGACCAGAAGAGGAGATCCGCTGGCAGCACCACTGACTGCAATGAGAGCTGTGTGCTTTAGAGAGGGCAGCCCGCCTGTCTGTCTGCATGTTCATGACTTATGTCTACAGAGGGACGGTCATCAGCAACACACATCACCAGGATTTAGGTGTCAGACGTAATTGGACCCTTTGTGATTCACGTTTGTTTGTCTTTTAATCTTTAATATTGCTGTTTGGATGCCAATGCTGTTGAATGCCAATAAAGGGCACACTTTTATTGACAGTACATAATATATGATTGTTTTCTTTTTGTTGCTTTATTATTTGCCTTAATTTGCATTTCATTTATGTTAATGTGACAGTAAGGCTTTAATAACAGAACTTTGATTTTGTTTTTTTTGACTGAGCAGGACTCTTCAAGTGTCCGTGCACCCAGAACCTTTCTTCAAAAAGTAACAGTACTTGTAAGCTGAGTGTCAGAATTATCACAGATATCATAAATAATAATTCACTGATATAGGCACACAGCAGGCCATTTCCTTTGCAATGTGCCAGTTCTCTTTTACCAAAACATACAGTATGCCTAAAGCTGCAGTATTTCAATGTAAATGCTTTCTAAGGAAAATAAAAAATAAATTAAGCTTTTTCATTCATCTGAAAACTTTGTAAAGTGTATTGATTTGATTTATGTAATTAAAGTTCATACACTTTGAAAGGAAACTATCTGTACTTAGCTTTTAAAACCACAACTAGAATGTTTGTCAAAATAAAAATGTATGCCTTCATCACGTCCACATAATATATCAATTTTTGTGTATATTCACTTTTAGCACCGTAGACTTTTACTGTTATAATTAAAATAAAGTTTACTCTGTGCAACTTAACCAAATGCTTTAGGAACATACAACTATAGTGTGTTAATCACTTTTGTCATCATTTTCTTCTCCATAATATAACTTTTTGCCTAAACCTTTATGTAGTTTGTCATCTGAATCCCATTCTCCTCTTGACTGTGTTTGTTGAAAGTGCTGCTGTTTGGTATCTGTTCTGTTAAATACATTTGTTTGAAATTACTTTGGTCTTTTTTGCCATGATTCTGCTATTTAGTTAGCACTTTATTAAATCAAGGTTTCAATGAATTTACAGACATTGAAACGTGTGAACATTCATTGGTGATGAAACAGCATACTAAGAAACCTCAGTCAATGTTGCTGTGACATCACTGTGAGTATATATAGTATTTGTTTTTCAATGAATTACTAAAGAGACTGAAGACTTGGAGTATTTCTTTTGACACTACATTATACGTGATTTCAGCAAGCAAAATACTTTTATTTATACCTTTGTCATGTGTACATGTTAAAAGAGTGTTGAGGGAGTTTCGATGTAACATACTGGACTATTAGTTCAATCTGTTATTCCATTATGTTCTTGATAGGATAGTCTGGTTAATCATGTTCTTTCTTGCAATTACATGTTGTTGCCAGAAGAGTGCAGCACTGCCTGTAACTATAGGAAAATAAATGACACTTAAGCATTCTCATGTGTCCACAGACAGGCCTGTATTGATGGTAGAACTATGTTTTACACAAAATTGGTGGTTTGAATTAGAGCATAGGACCAGCAGTACAAATTGTACAGAGTAGCACTGTAGCATGCTATGAACAACAATGATTTTACACTATTATTGCAAAAAATGTGACGCATGTCCCAGGTACAAGCAGTGGTAACACTTAATGGTTGGAAATTAAGTTATGCCGTTAATATATCCATATGTATGGTGGAATGTGGTGAAACACTAAAACCAGCACATCTGCTGTCAGTGGAGTGTCTCCTTTTATTCTTCTAGTAAAGAAGATTGTTGGGTCACTGCTATCAATGCTGTTTAACTTCTCTTCAGTAAATACAATGAGATATTCACTGTATGCCAACAACACCTAAGTGAAACAACCTCACAAACTCCATGCCTTATCACCTTTGCTTTAGGTAGAGTGTGTAAAAGGTAGATTGCTGCATTAAGTGCAATGAAAATAAAAATCTTCACATTGCATTCTTGCAACACATTTTGTCCAACAAGGTCAGACATTGTGTGAAGACAGTCTGATTAGTTCATTATCAGAGAAAATGAGACATGTGTAATAACTCTTTTAATTGTAGCATTCAAAAAGTAAATAGTACATAGTACTTAAGATGCTAATCATCACCAGACCACATTACATATTCTGTTTTGCATGCACAGATTTGATTAGTACAAAGCATTCTCAGGTCACATTTAACTGTCTATGGCTTTGAATAAACACAGATATACAATCAACAATATACAGTGATCTTCTGAAGTGTTTGTATAGAAAAGTATTTTATGTATAAAACACTGTGGAAAAGAAGGTATATTTGCTAATCATTAGAAGGCTCTAAAAAAACATATTAGGAATACTGCAGAATGAAAGGCTTTATTTTCCAATAATGACATTTCTGTAGCCCTTGACATGACACAACTTGTTGCTGTCGAAGTCGACCACCAGCTTTCTCAGCCCAGAATGGGTGGGAGTGAAGTACATCTTCACCTTGGCATCTTCCCCAGGTCCCACCGAGGAGCCCAGCCTGAAGAGTAAATATTTAAATATTACATTGTAGCACACACTGGCGGACTTTATCACTTTCCTCTGCATAAATATTTAGACGATTGATATTACTCGACATTGGGCTCATGACAGTCTTGACTTTTTATGGAGGTAGTGTTTTAACTGTGCAACACAAGAAGTTATAAAAGAAGTATGCTTACTAATACTTACTGGGTTTAGCCAAAAATGTGCACTGATCACGAAAATGCATCACGCAGACACATCATGCATATTCATGCATTCAGAAATCCAAAGATGCATTTATGTAAAGTACAAAGTATACAAAACAACTCATAGAGAGTTTATTGTGGAGCAATAACAAGCCACCTCACTAGTATTTCCCAGTACTGCAGTTTTTCTTTACCAGTGGGCTCCTTTCCTAACTAAACATGGGCACATCCAGCCTGGCATCTGGACCAAGACCAGTGCAAAAAAATCACAAAAACAATATAACACATATCTCAGAGTTTGGAAGTCAAACGGAGACGAAACATTTCCATTACACAAAACTATTGAAGCCAAAAGAATCCACATAATTGCCCATGAGTTTGCTCGGTGAGTTGGTTAGTGTTTCTTGCTTCTTTGTCTTGAAGAAAAAATGTTTAAGTGATTCACTACGTAAGTCTGCATGCATGTTTGTATATACAGAGAGGCCAACGACTAAGTTGTTTAATAGTTTCTAATTTATGACTACTCCCTTGTGAGTTAAGAATAATCATCTTAAGCTGAATGAGGAGGGATTCATACAACCTCTCAGAGACGACGCGTCCCCCAGTGAGGTTGGCCCCCTCGATGCTGAAGCAGCAGTTCTCCAGAGGCTCTGGCAGAGGGTTATGGAGGGTGATCTCCGCAGCCAGCTTCCGATTCTCCTTTGGTTCACCCAGAATCTGGAGATCACAGCCACATACTGTAGGAACAGCTTGACAGTAGCCAAAAGTCTATATCTCTTGTTCGGGGTCATTGTACTCACTCTGACTTTTATTTCAGGATTGTCCAGCACAATGTTCCTCACTGCCAGTGTTGACTCGCTGGTGGTGTAGTCCAGCAACAGAGCCGCCAGACGGATTAAGTTGTCCGCAGTGATTAGGCCACCGTACTTAGAGTAGTTCAGCCTTAGTGAAACTCGCCTCTCTAGAAGAACACATTCAATATTATTTAACACTTGCTGGGAAAAGTCAAGTGTATAAAGCATTCGCATGAAAATACCACATGGTTACTTGGCTCACCTGCTCTTGGTGCAAGTTCAACATTGATGAGATCTTTAAAACCACAATTCCCTCCCAGGGACCCATTGTAGGACACAGCGCAGGATCCAAACACCAGGCGGCACTTCTTCTCGCTCTGCGTGTTGTTAGTGACCACAGCAAACACGTCAAAGTCGCAGCCCTTCCTCATGTCTGATGTGACATCGATAGTGAGGTGCAGGCCTTGGTTTTCCTGCTGGTGGAGCAGCTTGTTTTGGTGGTTGGCCTTCTTGAAAGCCTCCCGCTCTTCATCAGAGCCTGGCAACATGGAAGCAACAAAATCAAGCACTGAATAACAGAAATTTCAAATTTGACAAGTTTATGTTTTGACATTCAAAACAGTCAACCATCCTGTAGAAGTAAAGAAGCATACCGACCTTCTTAAACAAAGGCAGTCAAGAGTTGACTTTGTGTTCATTAAAAGTAACAAAACAAATACTGATTGGGAATGTGAGAATTTAATGAGACCAGTTGACCTTGGTGTGACCTGCTGGTATGCAGAGGAGGTTTGTATATAACTAAGGTCACTTTGTATGTGCAGTAATAACATAAATATTTATGGTGAGGACCAACTAATGATGTTTAGTTTGTCTACTTGCACAGTAAATTCAGCAACGCTCTCTACCTTCGGGGTACTTGTACAGATGAGTGATGTCCTCTCTGGCGTCACTGCCCACACTCTTTGTGCTGATCTTCTGGCCCACCACTGTAGTGGTAGTGACCGTCGATGTGCCGCCGTCTTTTTTCTTCATGATGGTGATTACATCAGCGTTAACCTCAGCAAAGACAAACGGGGCATCGTACTTGAACATGAGCTCGCCCTGCTTGATAGCCCTGACAGGAACAGGGCCGCAGCAGTACACTCCTAAGGGAAGGGGGTGGGCGCAGAAACAAAGATTGATCCATTATGGCGAGGATTCGTCCTTGATCATAAATGGCCTCATGGGTTCACTGGTGCAGAGTGATCGTTACCTTCACTTTTCTCCTGAGGTGTAGGGTCACTGGCTTGCCAGCCATTAAAATCAGATGTAAGGTCAGGCCTGGTCATCCAGTTCTCCACCCAGCAGTGATAATTCCTACAGATAAAATACACACCATCAACACTTGGTAAACTTTTGGTTTTGGCACTTTAGTAAAGACATCTCATTAACTCCACTTGTTCTGATGTCATTGCCAAATCTGCAGTAAACGGGTTAGCTTCAAGTCACAAGTCAACCTCTACTGTGTAAATCTCTACTGTCAGGGTTAGAACAAAGATGATTTTGATTGCAGTGTATGGTCAAATTGTAGTTAATAATCAGATGAAGAGGATGTTCCAAACTGATAAAGGTATCTGATTAAATAACATTCTGGACTGTTTATTCTCTAAGAGAGTTTTATTTTATTTGACATCAAACTGCCATATTGAGGTACAGCAATTAAAAACTCCCATGCATTTTTTCTGATGCTACATTTCAGAGAAGAAGAAAACAACTTACACTTTAAATAGCCTTCACAGTTCCTTACATTTCTTTTCAAAGAATTCCCAGCAGCCCTGACTATCTCCTGATTTTACACAAATCTCTCTCAAAGTGTTTTAATATACCGTTTTTCTTCAGAATATGTAATGTTACTGTATTCCAAGTATGTTGATACAACACAACCCTGCCTCTCACAATAGTATAAAAGTACATACATAAAACTTGTATGTTTTTACCAGATCATTTCCGATTGAATGGGCTCTCCATTTTCGTTGATGTAGCGTTCAATCACCAGGTTGCTGTTGTTGTCGTGGGCTGACAGGTAGTTGGTGACGACTCGGCAGGGAATGCCAAGGGCTCTGGAAACTAACAGGATAGGAAACAAAATCACATGAATATTGTCTCACTAAGAGGAGGTGTAATTTATATCTCAACTGTGTGTTTACATAGATGGTGTAACGTTGCGTCTGTTTGAGACAAATCAAATGTGTTTCCAATGATAGGCTACCAAGCTCCACCGCATCTTATCTCACCTGAACAGGCCACTGCAGCAAACACCCAGCACTGTCCGTAGCGAACAGGCTGACAGGCTTGTGTGTCCCAGCCGCGCAGAATTTCCACACTGCCTTTCCAGAACATGGGGCTGACACCTCCTTCATAGCCATCTGTCCATTTTCCCAGCAACACCCCTTTGTCGTCATTACAATTCACCTAACAGGCACACCCAACAAAACATTGATTTTTTATTGATGAAATCTAAGCTTATTATGTTTAATTTTATGTTACATCATTGTTATCCCATAGACTTTACTGTAACCAATCTATGCAAATAAAAAAGCAGTACTTATCTCTTTCTAAACATAAAAAGTGAATGGAGATATCAGAAATGAATATGACTTGCCATGGCGCTTATCACTCTGGAAACATAGATGGGATTTCTCCTCCCTGAGTAGTCTTTGCCAGGATTTTTCAAACATTTAGGATTCATATCCATAATCCTCAGACAGACATCCAGGATTCCACTTTCAAACTGTGCAGAAAAAAAACAAGTATTGGAGAAAAAATAATCAAAAGGGAGGTCCAAGGTTAAATATGTCCTTTTTGAATACATTTCAACAGCAACAGGTGCAAACACACAGCAAATTAGATGTAATTCTGCCGCACTGTAGAGCTCAACAGCTGCACAAGTAATGCACCGCTCAGGCCAGGCTGATCAAAGTGTATCAGATATCAAAGAAAAGGCTGGAAAGGATAACAGTCCTCTCACTTCATCGGGCCCAGACTGTCCACTGTCCAATATAAATAGGTTGGTTAATTTGTGTCGAATGTGTATAAATGACTGCATGTTTGTAAATCATAAATCACTTGATAGGTGGATATTTTTCCTGTTATCAGAAGATTCAAACTCCTTCACCAAACTGGCACAATGTTGGCTCGCCTGGTTGACTATATGTGAAAGATGAAATGGGGCGGACAGTGTCAGTGTTGGTGTTGGTACCTGGCCAAAGTTCCAGGGAGTCGGTATGGGATGTTTGTAGTTGCCTCGAAAGATGATTCCATCCTGGGACAACACATACTCTTCCAAATTCTTCTCATTGTCCATATATACTGCATCTCCTGTTGCCAAGAGACATTACAAACAGTACAATGAACGTACATGTCGTGAGTGGAACATGACTGTTAGTGTTGATCTTAATTTCTTGGAAACCAAAAAAAACATATCTTCTCACCCTGCAGTTTATTTAAAGCATTTTAATAAAGCTGGAAAGTTCCATTTAACATTAAGGAATACGCTATTTGCTTTCTTGCCAACAGTTAGATGAGAAGATCAATACCACTCTCATGTCTCTCTGTTCAGTATTAAGCTACAGAGAAATATTGGTTATCTTAGCTTAGTATAAAGACAGGAAACATCAAGCCTGGCACAATAGCCATGGTGGCAACTTCATTGTGACAACAAGACTTCAGGAAGTGACTAATTCTGGCCAAGAAATGTTTTGAAAAATAATCCCTGTAAAACCGCAATTTGTTGCTTTTACACTGCATTTTTTTGTTAAGATTAAACAAACAAGACATGTTTATTGGCAATCTTTAGAGGTGGAGGTAGGCATATTGGGTTATCTTCAGAGAGAGCCAGGCTAGCTGTATCCCTCTGTTTCCATTCTTTATGCTAAGCTAAACTAACTTTCTGCTACTTTCTGTAACCCATTACCAAAAAGATATGAGTTCTCATCTAATTCTCATATTCCCCCAAAATATTAAACTATTGCTCAAAAATCACACAATTATTATTTAACTACCACATTTCCCCTATAGAATGTCTTCAGCTCTGCTATTAAATAGCTCCTGTCACAAATCCACTCTGGAATAAAACATTACCATCACAGTATTTTGTAGCCTAAGATTGCTAAGTACATGACAGCTAGAGGCACGGTCTGTTTACCCACCTGGGCACCAGGGGTTAAAGAGCAGGACGAACTCAATCCGCCCTGATCGCCCCAGGGTCAAGTTATAGCGGCCTATAGGTGCATCAGGGGCAGAACAGATGGACAGGGCCACCATGTCCCCGGGGGGACTTGTGACAGCGGCGCTCCAGCGGGAAGTGTCAATGTTGGTAGACAGACCAAAGGAGGCCTTGGTGCCATACTGCTCAGAGGGTTGAGGACCTGCATGTAACAGTGAATATGGTTAAATCTCTGAGTGCACATGTGGGAAAACGCTTGGTTTCGGTGAAATATTTGTGTTTTGGGACTGGAAACTCACAGGGTACATTTTCACTGTTTTCCCAACCCGGCCTAAATTTAGTTCAAACATCTCTGGAATCTCCTTTCATGTATGAACAGCTGTCATAACTGTCTAATGGCACCTAATTATGACCAAAACTGATAGGGACTCCAGTGTCCCTGAGCAACATCAGTTCATAGTTACATAAACTTGCGATCATTTGTGCATCAGTGCAAAGAGTCTAAATTCTTTGACATCTTCCACCCAGTACAGCCAACTAAACCAAGGACAGGCTGTGTGATCACATCCTTCTTATTGTCTGGTATTAAGTCTCCTACTCAAAACCATTAAAACATACTTGACATTCAAAGGTTGATAATGTTATCTGTGATTATACACATGCTTTCCTGTTGGCAAGAACCACTTCCTGTTTAAACAGTTAAACATTAGAAGTTTATCCAAATATGAACTGAGGAGAAGAGGCAGAGGCTTATCGATGTTTTCTAGGGTATTTTGAAGGCAAATACAAGAGAATACAGTATCTGGGGCTCAACAATAGCAGTCCGCATAACAATAAGTGAGGTGCTGAGGTTAACAATGAGAAAACCTACAGAACATCTCACAGCTGCTCTCAGTGTTGCTCATTGTAAAAGCAGAAGTTGTAGAAGTATAACTGACCACTGGACAAGGGAAAATTACTTCTATTTTCTTTCCACTAATATTACCACTCCTTTCCCTTCTCATATTTGAACATCACAATAGTGAGCAAATAAAAATAATGTCAGCGGAAACACAGTTCCGGTGTGACCCTAGCTACCTGAATGAGAGGACGCAACAACCCAATGTTTTCACTTTATCCTCTTTTCATTATATATGATCACTATTACACACATTTTCCATATTGTGAAAGTTTTGTTCATTTACTTTTCTGAATGTTTTGATGCAGTGCAGAAAACAAAAACATATGTAAATATCCAAAAGAAAGGTAAATATGGTATAAATACAGTATAATACAACAATTACTCATGGACAAAATTAATTCAGTTATATAGTACTAGTTAAGGAAACGAGTGTCCGTTGTTAACAAAGATGTAAAAGTAAAGAGGTAAAGAAGGTGCAGCACCTGTTTCTGCAACGCAGTCAAGAGAGCTGACGCCTGGCTGGTAGTATCCGGAGCGAAGGTACAGGCTGATTGTGAACGGTTGGCCTCTCCTCACAATCAGGCGATCTACGCCGTTGAGATCAGTACGATGGTCGGTGTTGTTGAACTCACACTCCAGGTTCCAGCGATCGATGTCCAGAGCTTCAAAGAAGAGAGGGTATTTTTTATAAACACAGAAAAACTGAAAACAGTTGTAAACAAGTTGTAAAATGTATAGTTGTTTATAGGATATGGGATATTTTAATAATATTTACAAGATTCAACAATTACAAATAACGTTTTTAATTGGCAGACGTGGTGAATTAACCAGAAACTGTGGTTTACTGGAGTCTGGATTCTTTCATGTTGTGACTATGTTTGTGTTTTTTATATTTTCTAAAAGTGAACTGCTTTCCTAGCTATTTCCAACGAACGGAAAAAACTTTTATAATGACTGCATTTTCCGGTCAAATGTTTGTGAAGGTTTACTATTTGGTCATCAAGCCAAATGCTGCTGAATAAAACTGTGAACACGCAGTACACTCGCAGTCATTCATGGTAAGATAATTTTGCGTCACAGGGCTTTCTGTATGGATTTAACAAGAGGTAAACACAGACAGACCGTCACTCCCTGTGAAGTGTGCAAACACACAACCACTCCTTCTCTCCAGAGCACGTTGTGACTAAGAGAATCCCACCCTCTGACTTCCTGTTTGTGGGGAACGTTAGGGTCTTCCTATATAATACCTCTACAGTCGTCCTGCTGCCTCACTACTGTGTGGGCTGCTATATGACATGTCAGGAGGTTAACCTCTCCCCCTGTATTATTCCATGCTGTTAAGAAAAGCCTAGGAAACTGACATGAGGGGGTAGTGTGAAGGTTGGGTTAGACTTGAGCAAACAAAGACCAAGCTGCACAGACATCCTGCTGTTTTACATGGGGGATAAAAATTCCTCTGTATTTCTCTGATGTTTTACCAATCCTGACCTTAGTTTAGTTCCTAACTGAAGGCCTGTTAGTGTAACTAATGGGGCAAATGCCTTTCAGATGACAACGCTATCTATTCTGGGACAGCTGGAGACACAGTAGTCAGAGGATTATGAGGGCTTTGTTGCTTAGTCTGCGCATACTCTCCAGTCATTTAGCTCACATTTGATCTGTATCAAATAAATATCAGCATTGCATTGGAGCACAGATGCTGTTTAACAGTTAATTGAGAAACCACCTGGAGAAAGAAATACCTCACTTGGGTCCAAGAAATAATGACTTTTTTTACTTTTTTCTTTTGAAGAGAGAAGTTTTAGTGTAATCACACCTCAAGGCAAGATGGTCCAATAAAACAGGCCCTCAGCTTGCAGAATGTGCAAACAATTACCGCAGATAATAACAAATGAAAGTCCAGACCCAAAAGTTTCAGACACAACAGAGACTGATGGTGCAATGGGAAACTGACGTTATCCTTTCTGTAGTGATGGCGGTCTTTTTTCATTTTTGTCTTTTTGATTTTCTCTCAAACTGCAGAGCAACAGCATGTGTCTTTTAAGATGAAGCAGTTGTGATTTAGCAGATGGTGTGCATGTGTGGTGTAAAGCCAAACTGAATACATTTTACAGCAGCTTGCAGTTTGTTCTTCACAGGGTTACATAAGTTGTCCTCAACCTTTACCCTGCCGTTCTCGCTCAACCTTATAGCCTACACTGCACGTCTACGCTTCACTCCCACTTTACCAACCATGACCCCACACCACAGAGGGCCTGCCTCAGTAAGCAGCCCTGAGGGCAGCAAAAGCCTAATAAGGACATTAAAACAAGATCTAGCTTGTGTCAACTGGTGCCAAAGCTAGTATAGTAAACATCACTTGAATCAAACTCCCATCAGAGGTCAAATAAGTTTCCAGTTTTGCAGGTAAGCGCTCTATCACAGGCACATTTTTTAACTAAATTCTTTAAACCAATATAGTGTTTATTGACATGCAAATTCTGGTGTAGGTTTGTATTTGTGTACAGCGGGTAGCTGCTCCAACAGACATCCTGTGACTATGAAGATGAAATACACTGAATGGCAAAAGCAGCAGCTTTTCTGACCGCAGACTAGCCTGCTCCAGTTCACAGGTTCTCTGTTAAATACACACTCTACAAGTGAAAATGAGATGCCTTTTCTACTATGTCCAACATCCCTCCTCAGATATTTGTGGTATGCACATTTTGCATACACACAGGTCAACCACACTTTCAACCTCTGGAGGTGATTTAGAGCAAATTTTGAGGTTTGGCTGGATTCTTGTTTAGGAAGATATTGAATGCCTATACAAGGGCCTAAAGCAAACTATTTGTAGGCTGGTCTGTGTGCCTATTAAGATAGCAGCAGTTCACCTAGGCTCCAACTGCTCTCTGCTGCTATTATAAGTGGTAATGTCCCGGGGCAACAATCATTTGCACAAAGATGAGGGTGAAACATTTTTTTAGATGCGTCAGTCTTTAGATCACTGATAAACATACCTCCTGCTACTTTGAAACCAGCTAATGCAGGTGATGACATGCGCATGCTGTGATTACTCATTTATCATCTTTGATATCCTCAGACACCATCTCTACAGCATGCTTTGTGATGACATTGTCCTAGACATAGTGAAAGTGTGGTCTTCCTGGTCATTAAATCCTCAGTCAGGCACTAAAAACTGTAGACCTCATCAGAATACACTGAGAGTGACTTACATTTAAAGTTACATTAACATAAACACCTGTATTAGTAAATGAAGTAGGCTGTTATCTTGCAAAGAGTTTCCAAATCTATCTAAATATCACAGTTTATGATAGGTCTACTTCAAACTACAAATAGTAATCCTTAATCTTACCTTGAGCCATGACTGCTGCTGTGTTCTTTGAATAAACTGTGTTACAGTGGATCTGTAGCTCAGATGGGAATACTGTGCTACGATATCCCGGTCTTATTTGTAGTCCTCTTCGTGCTAGCCAGATGGTGGGCGTCACACGACCCCCGACATCCCTCACCCCACCCCACCCCCAAACAGAACACACCCCTTCCCGCGTGTCCTCGCTTGTAAGCGCACACACATTAAGTGTAGCCACTTGACAACAGCCAGCGATTAGTCAGAAAACGTTCGTGATGTTTGTGCCATTGCGCGATTTTTCGGGGAAAAATTACACTCTGGTAAACTTTTTGACCTCACTGTCTGTGGATCAGTCGAGCCACAGGACTATTATTAAAGGGCGGAGTAAAATGTATGTATGCAGAAATTGACCTTTGTTTTTTAATGAGTAATGAGTAAGTCAATAAAAATATATTGATCGAATCCAGACTATCCAGAACTCAGCCGCCAGACTTTTAACCAAAATCATGATCACCCTTGTTTAAGATTTATTATACTGGCCTCTAAAATGTTTTAGAATAGATATTTCAAATTGTATTGATTACTTTTAAGGCTCTTCATGGCCTCTCTCCCTGCTTTATCTCTGACCTTTCAGTTCCATAAGCACCAGCACATACCTTGAGATCCTCAGACAGAGATCAGTTGTCTGTTCCAGAAGCCCAACTTAAAACTAAAGGGGACAGAGCTGAAGTCAGTGGCCGGAGGCTTTGGAGTACCCTGCAGCAGGAAATCAGGTCCGCTGAGTCAGTGAACTCCTTCAAGTCCCATTTAAAAAACAAACTTTTATACAAGTGTTTTATGTGTGTTTTATTTTGTGCCGTCGTATAGCACTTTGTATTATTATTATTATTATTATATTATTATATTATTATTATTATTATTATTATTATTATTATTATTATTATTATTATTATTATTATTATAAGCTAATATGGTAGCACCAGAATGATGAACCCAAAAAATGCAACTTTTGAACTTTTTTTGTTTCTTTTTGAGCATGAAGCACTTACATACATCACTTGTCCGTTTCTTACTTGTCCTTTTCTAAATATCAACTTGCCTGTTTCCACTATAAAATTTGACAAGTACTAATAATGCAACAAGTATCTGAAGTAAAGCTAATAATGAATTTGTAAAAGTAACCATGCCAATAAAAATACAGGATGAAGCCAGTTATATGTGTGAAGCACTCTGGGCAGACTAGTATTAACTACACACACACACACACACACACACACACACAAATCGTGGCTCCAGAGTTGGGCACTATGTCAGGGAAGCGAATTCTGTGATTAACAGAGCTCTGTCCAAAGCCACACAGTGGAAATGACTGAGTGCCTTTGCCAAACCAGGCTTGGCTACTTCAGCGAGACTGTGGCATCTATCACCCAAACTCACTTCCAGATTAAATAATAAATGTGTGTGCGAAAAACAAAAAAAAATGTGGGGTGTTAAGTCAGAATGTCAGTTTCAGAATTGAAATGACAGCAACAGTGGAATACAGAGATGCATCATCCCCTTAAAATAGGCCTTAAAAAACAAAAAAGAAAGAAAATCGTTAAGGCAGCACACTATTGCTGAATGATAAGAAATACACAGGGGTTGCTTCTGGCAAAGGCAACTGATGTTACAATAAAAATACAGAAATAATGTCTTAAACTTATGGCTGTCATGTTAAAAGAGTCCATATTCCAATTAAACACAATTCACAAAGCTGATCTTGACCTTCACAGTAGCTTGATGAATTTAGTCACTGACTAATATAGTATGTACAGTTTGGCCAAGAAAATAAAATCTTTACAAAATGATTCAAGTTCCTATATTGCAGAAATCCTTTGACATTGAGGGAAGTACAGAGGTATTGGTTAAGAGCAAATCGGCATAAGATTTCCTTTTAGATGCAATTGTTAGTTGACACGACTTGATATAGTGAAATGCGGCTTGGTGGATGTTTTATTCGCTGCACTCTTTAAAAAGTGAGCAATGTGGCAAAATCAAGTGATTCTCTACATTTTTGTGTTTGTGATTCCTGTGATATTGTCTTGATGCTGCAATAAGAGCAAATAAGATACACAAAAAAGAAGGATCTCCTATGAACATAGGTTTGATATCAGAACATAGGTTGATGATGATTAATAATTCCTAATAGCAATTCCCAACAATCTTTTTTGACTTTCAATTCACGTCCTTTCCTTTCAAGGGAATCTGGCAAGAAAACACACTGATAATCTACTACAAACAATATATTATATATTATGTAAATGATCTGATTCTGATAAATGATGAAATTTGCATCCCATGCTTGTCAACCATTTCGATTTTCAAAATCTGTTCACCCACTGTAACCACAACAAATAAAATCTCTGCTGTTTGTTATTGTATTTTTAAAATTACATATTTATTCCACATATTTGTAAATTGTGTCTAAACAAAGAGACAGAGAGAAGCCCCTCCCAGCAGATCATCACACAAGGTGATGGTCCTTTTAACTTCATTGTTGCAGATGAAGTGACACCCCGCTAATCCAAGAAAACATTTAAAACTGAATTTACAAGGTTACTATAAGGTTAAGCTCTAGCGTTACAGGTGACTAGAAAAGGGCAGAGGGTCCTGGCTGAGGGGGAGGAGGAGGTGAAATGCTTCCTTGTTAGGGAGCATGTGGCCAGGACACATTGTACCTTGACGAATGATTCAAGTGGTAAATATTAGTGATATTCCTGTTTTCAAATGTTTCACTGTGTTCACCATAGTTACATTTTTCTTTTCATTTGTATGTCTGATATAGTTATTAGTTTATTGTGTGTGTATTTAGTTAAACATTTCATTTATGAAGTACTTGGTTCTTGTGGTTTGTGTGTATGATGCATTTCGGTCACTGTACATGAAAAAAGGAACTCTGTAGAAACTTCAAATCAAGACTAAATTGATTAACTGGTAATCGATTTTCCCTTTTGTGAAGAGATGGTTGCCCGGTGGGCAATTTAACATTAGTTAGATTCAGTTATTTAATGTGAATACTAATTTCTTTTGAGTGTGAATCTGCTCTCTTCTCTTACCAAATAAAGATTTTTCTCACCAGTTTAATGCATTTAAGCCCGAACTCGCTACACACCAACATTTGAGTTTAGAGATTTCAAGCTTACTGTTAGCATGTTGGTTACGTTTATTGCAAAAAAACAAAAAACAGATCAAAGACAGCATATTTATTATCACTGCAAATAGTCTTTATATCAAATAGAAAACCATACAACTGTTACACAGATCATTATCTTCATATCAGTAACATATTAGTTTATACAAAACTTTTAATCAAGAGAAAGGACATAGTGAATGTGTTTCACTTTAAGAGGAAATAAGTAAGATGGATATTTTGCAATTATGTTCGATAAATCTGTACAAAAGTCAATACATTTGGGACATATAATGTGGCATTGTCTACTGCCTTTGTGATACAATCCTTGAAACACCATCACAAAATTTTATTAAACTCCTCTGTGATCAGGATGAGGCATGCTTACAAAAGTCAGCACATTATTTCACCAGGATTATTTAGCCACATTCTTTGGCTACTGTAAAGTTAAGCATTATGTTTTGAATAACAAGAACAGTCTGAAAGACAACTCTATGATGCTTTGCATGAGATATGAAACTAGACTGATTTACAACGCACTATGCAAAGCCATGTCAGGTATGCAGTCCAAAGGTTCGAAATGCAGTCTATTTATGGACATTTTCCTGACCTGTTGTTTTAGTGGTGAGATTAAAAATAATTATTTACAAAGTGGTAATAGATTACAGTGACAGTATGAAAAAAGATGTCTGTTTAGTTTCATCTTCAATGGTGGTACTAGTAGACTGCTCTCAGCTTTTCTTGGGTTTCCTCCAAATCTGTAGAAAAAAGAAATCTTTAAACTAACAGTTTATTATTCATATACACACAATAACTAACTGTACAAAAAGTAGCTGTATCATTATACTAGTTTACAAAATATGTATTGGGCTGGAAGTGACAAAAATGTATCAATAAAAATGGAGTTGCTGAAAATGCATGTGCATCAAAACATGGAGGGTTAAAAATGGATGCGAGTGATAAATTATCAAGTGATTTGATTAATTTAAAGCTGATTTGATTAGAAGAGTCGTGTTGTGCTATAAAAATGGCAACATTTCATCACTTTCCTCGTCTTAAATTTATCATTCATCATTCACTACACAAAATCATTTAAAGAGAGTGTCCTCAAGGGTGGGAGCAACAAAGAAGAACTGAATGAAGTGGATGTGATAAAAATGCTTGCGAATTAAAAAGGAAGTGATGAAATGTAGGCTATTTGAATTGAAAGTGATAAACATTGATTTGATAAACTTGATTGTCATTTTATTTGAAACAGTTTTGCTCTGATAATCAACCGGGCTATTGGGTCAATTGGGTGTAGGCTATGTGAAAGATGAATGGAAGACAGTAGACCAGAGACGGAAAGTAACAAATAACAATTACTTGCATTATTGTAATTGAGTAGTTTTTTTTGCGTACTTGTACTTTTTAAAGTCATTTTAATAATCTGTAATTTTACTTTTACTTAAGTATGTTTTGTTTGAAGTGAGTACTTTGCAACATTTTAAATCACAGCAGTTACTAAGTACTGCTCGCCTCTAAGACAAGACTGATTATGACATTTGCTGCGGAGAGTCCTCAGCGGCATTAGCACATGAATTTTGCGGCGATCGTTCCCTCTGATTAAATAACTTATTACAGGCTACACATAATAACAATATACACATATTAATTATAAATTAATGCTAGCACTTATGACTTCCCATTAAAATTACCACCTGTTTGAATATAAATAGGGATATGACTTCATATACTGTGTTTCCTATTTTCCCAGTCCAGTGCGGCCCGCCAGACTCTAATCTGTTCCACCACAGTTTCAAACATTCTCAAAACTTCACATTATAACATAAAAGTGTTCAACGTTGTTTTGCACCATTGCTTTTGCAAAATGTCTAACAAACAAACTAAAATCGAATAATCAATAAGGCTTTGTGCCCTTATCAAATTGCAAAAGACTGCGATTTAATTAAGTATAATAAGTATATTATACTTATATATATACAGTATATACTAAATCAGTATAAATAATTAGTAACTAGGTAAGATTTACTCTGAGTAAATTTATTCTTAAATACTTTTCCTTGAGTAGATTTTTATACCGGTATACCGGTTTACTTGTACTTAAGTAAAAGTTCCTCAAAGTAATCAAACTTTTACTTAAGAAGAATATTTAAGTACTCTTTCCACCTTTGCAGTAGACACAATCCAAATGATTATCAGAGCAATACGGTTTCAAATAAAATGGCAATCAAGTTTATCAAATCAATTGAAAGTGTATCACTAACTTTTCAATTCACATACATTCCATCACTCCCTTTATGAATTTGTAAGCATTTTCTTCACTTTTTAATATATATTTTTTGTTACTTAAAGATGGGTGATGTATAATTGTAATATGGCGTACCATAGCGCACAGGTCAAACCTCAGTGGATTTTCCAACACTAGCATTCTGAACCTGAAAGAGTCAAAAAAAACATTACCAATTTAGAGATGATTGATCACTGACATAAGAAATACATCTAGCATGCAGAAATATGGAGGACAGAGATAATTTAATAAGTGAGTGATGAATAGATCTGTGAGTAATTTACTTCCAGGTTACATGAGGTACTTTGCATTTGTAATTTTTTTTAAACATGTGTACAATTACTCAATTACTGGTTGTAAGCTTTGGACTGCACCTTGCCACAGGGCAGATCCTTGGCCTGGTATTGTGGTTTAGGTTTGGGCTTGGGTGCAACTGGTGGTTGGGTTTTTTCTGGGGATCCTGCCAGAGCATTTGGTTTTTGGAAGACTGCAGAGGCCTCAGTTCCATGAGCAACCGCCGCCTCCTTAACAGTGATTGTGGAGGCACAGACTGAGGAGGTGTCCTCCACCTCTCCTCCAATAGCAGACTGGTAGCTGTGGCTGGAACTGCTGAAGCCACTTACACTTTCTCCTGATGACTCAGAGCTGTCCACTGGAACAAAGAGAAGACTTGACTATGCTGGACAGATGGATGATTCAATTCCTGTGTGACGTAGTGGTTAGGTAAAATTTTTAACTGGAAAGCCAAGGTTCAAACACTGTGTCGCTTCTGAAATGTCCTTGGATGTCTTTAACCATTGACCCACACCTCTGAGCACGTTGTAGGGCAATAAAACTATAAAGGTGTCTCCAGGTTAAAAACACGATACCCAGCAGCTGCTCAGGGGCCCTAAATTACACAATGTTATGTCAATGTTAAGTTCCTGGGTCTACTATTGCAACTAAACCTCTAGTCCCTTTGCAATAAATTGTCATCAACATTCTGGTCATATATAAGTTAGGAACATATTTGCTTAGTTCTACATGCTAAACTCACACAATAAGTTCTGACTCCCACTCTCATGGTCCAGGTCGTCCTCCTCCAGAGCTCCAGGTGGCGATACATATCCTCCAAGCCCCCCAGAAACCACCTTCCGCTTTGGCCCACACAGGTATCCCTCAGGGGACAGGGAACCCCTTCCAGAGGAAGAGGAGGAAGATGAACTGCTTCCTGAAGCAACAGATTTGGGACGCCCCCCGGAAAGCCCGTCCTGTGAACCACATGATCCCACAGCGGACAGCACCTTGTATTCTGCACAGACCAGGTGAGAATACGTTTGATGTGATAAACTGGGAAAAGCCAAAGGGGAATCGAAAACTATACAATATCCACTAAGTAAAATGAAAGTTCAATCAATTACTAAGTAAACCTGTTTTACCTCTTCCCATCAGTACATAGTTGACAGCTCTGTCATTGATAGCTGCATCACTGGGCTGGATGTCCATGAAAGGCTTGTTACCAATACCCATGAACACTCTCTCCTGCATACGGACCTCTAAAAAACAACACACATATAGAAGTTGAATACACATTGACAATTGAAATCACTGTTAATGTCACTGTCACTGACTTTGAAATGTCAAAAATACTTGAAATAAATGGGTACAAGTCGATGGCTGTCTCTATTCTGCAATCAGAACTGTTTTTGTTTTCTGTCTTTTAACATAAACACATTCATCCCAAAATAATTGTTACTGACCATCAAATTATTGTCAAGTTTTCACGTATGCACAAAAAGGCGGTGTAAATATTAATATATTCTGAACAGCCTCTTCTTTTCTATGATTTGCTATGCATTTGTTTGAGGACACAACTTCTGTAATCAGAGTACCACTGTGTGTTTTTTTGATACTGTGTATTTGTTACCTCTGTTGTGTACTGCCTGCTCCCACAGGATCCGCTCCAGGTCCTTGGTCCAGGCGGACTTCACTTCCTGCCTACCTGCTTGAAGTGTGTATGTGTCCTGGGTTTTCCTCTTCCTGAACCAGATCTCAAAACACAGGCCGCTTTCACCACTGTTTTGAGTCAGGCCTATATCTGACGTCTGAATGTGAACAAAAATCATGTACAACAGTAGTTTAAAATATTGCAAGCAGTTTGGCAAGTTTGTCAAAACACAGACAAGACTCCATGACATTTTAATTGGGCTTGTAGGGTGTAGCAATACAATGTTGCAATGCAATGTGTTAGAAAGCCTATGAAACTGTATGGAAAGGACAGCTCAATAAATGTTATGTATGTGGTGAAAAAAAGTGAATCTCAGAAGCAGGGGCGGACTAGCCATCTGTAGGACAGTAATTTTTTGGCTTCTGACTGTTTTGCACATGGTTGCAACTCAGAGCGTATCCTTGATGTTAATGGGTTAGCTCAGATAGGTGTTAGTCTAATACTAGTGATTATAATAAATTAAGTTAAAATACTTAGAGTTAATTACATTTTTCAGTGAAACTGATTCTGCATTTCATTCATTCATTTCATTTTCATCAACGTAATGAATGTTGTTTTCTACATTAAATATATTGTACTATTCAAGTATTTTTTTCATTCTAATATGTGACACGGGGTCAAATGACCAGTCCTCCATCCCATCAAAGTGACTAGGTTTTGAGTAAATGTATAACAAGACAAACAAAACTGTTGTAGCATGCGTGTACATGTAGGAAGTAATCTTGCACTCACTTGTTGTAAAGAGGAAGTGGTAGCATTAGTGAAACCTTTTATTGCTGTAATACATTTGAACATTTGAAATTGATTGTGTGTCAGCAATATGTGCACCTTGAACGACTGCTTGTAGATGTATGTATCATTTCCTACATCCGTCTTCCTGGTCTTGCTAAAAAGGATGAGTTCTTGAAAGAGGAAAATGTGGCGGTAACATTTTTTCTTCCTAAATGTCACCAAGAACTCATCCTGCCGTATCAGCTGCCCCTGCTCCTTCAGATTAACCTGTCGTATACAAACGAAGAAGTGACCAAGGCTGGTAAGTGTAGTCAGCAAAAATGCTACACAGTTCTTCAAGAACAGTATAAAAAAACACCCAACAAAATTCCTAATATATAGAGAGAGAGATATCGTATGTATATATAAACATTGTATTAACACTTAACATATTAGGAACTTCTTTATTATTTCTTTGAGAGGCCATAAAGTTCACTGTGAATCCAACAACTTTCCCTCTGGCTCTGCTCACCAGATAATGAAACTTCAGATCATCATCCCACACACACACCTCCCTTTAAATTCCATGGAAAATATAATATGCAAAATAAATGGTGCACTACACTACTCATCACCCTCACTACACATCATCCTTGTCAAAGTCTTGCCTCTGCCTGTTTGTCTACCTATTTCTTCATCACAGGAAACATTCCAGTGTTGTTACTTAATGCTGGAGTACCATACATTCTGTATCTATACACTATACCTGTTTATGTATGTACTGTATTTGTGGTCTTGTCATTTTGGGTTCACAATATGACAGAAAAGTAAAAAGTAACAGGCTGTCTTACATCACAGTTCTGGATGGCGTCCATGGCCAACAGGTTATTGCCATGGCGGAGCTGGAAGTGGATGACCTCCAGGGCGGCCTTGATCTCAGCCATCTCTCTGGCTTGTCCAGGACCACACTCCCTCAGCATGTCCTGCAGCAGCAGGCTGTATTTACTGATCCGCTGCACAGGCTTCAGCAGGTACGACCACAGATCCATCTTATCCCCCAGCTTTAGCTGCTTTTGCTGGTGTATGAAGAGAGGAAACAGAGCAACCAGTGAACCTGCAGCAGTGCTAAAATTCACTACTAACAGCTATCAGGGCACTGCTAAATCTAAATTGGAGAACACACAATGTTAAATGGATGGAGATCCTTCAAGATTAAAGGAGACATATTATGCATTTCCATATTTTATGACTTATCTACTATGTTACAATGTTCAAGTTAAACATGGCCAAACCTTCTAATAATGAGGTTAAAGTATTTAAAAGAAATCCCTGTGACCCTAAACCTGTTTGGTTTTGAACTGCTTTTTCTACCAACCAAATGAGGACACAGGAGCTACACTGAGACGGTTTTCCATATAGGCCTATGGTCATTTGCTCTACACAGCTATGCTCAGTCAGTCTGTACTGCTCAGCGGCAACAAGAGCCTGGTAACATGGTTCAGGTCTCTGAGAGGGTTAAATTTCACTTTGAATTATGCAAAGCTGCCATACAGGAGTCACAGAACTACAATATATGACTGGAAATGCACCATAATAGGTTTCCTTTAAAATGGTGTACAGAGATGTACTGCACTTATTTGAAAAGAAGTGTAGATTAAGAGACAGTGATTTGACTAAACATCATTGGTCATTTCTTTTTAGCCATGGTAGCAGCTAGGCTCAAAGGATCTGTCAGTTGGTCTGTTAGTCCATGTGGATGTGGATGTGGGCGTTTAGCTCAAAGCACTGCTTTGCCTAAGTACAGCCTCACAGCACAGCTACCATTCACTCTGATCTTGTTGAAATGCATAATTCTCTCTCCTCTTGTTTAAAAAAAATCATGATGTGGTTTTGAGAAGAGAAATGAAAGAAAGAAGAGCAAAGGCAGGCTGGCAGTTGTTCTCACCTTGAAGAAAGCCTGTCCATGATTGATGAGCAGACTATCCGACTGTGGTTTGTTCTTGCTGTAAAGGGCATACAAAGCAAAGCTCTCTCTCTAGAATAAAGGGGATAAATAAAGACCATTACTCAGCATCATTACCACCACCAATGCATGTGTCACAGTGTAAATTGTAGATTACACAGTGTTACATAGCAGTTCACAGCTGCATGAGTAACATATACTCCTTATTTCTAATGAATGTGTTTGATTCCCTGGAAGCTGAAGACATAGCACTAGTCTACATTCAAAAAACATCTGGAAGGGCTTTTGTTAGCAATCGATTATGCTGAATTATTGTGGTTTTCATTCAAAACAGGAAACCATGGACCACTACTTGAAATTACACAGACTCATATCTGCCAGAACCTGGCTGTGTCATGGAAACAATTACTTAGGTTAAGAAACAGTAAATTTACTTAATAACATTTTTATTTTAAAATATTATTGTCAAAATTAGAACATCATAAGTGTTTCAAAATTGGGCTATTTCCTGAACAAAGTGCACTGCACTTGCAGAGCAAACCTTTAGTCAAATTATACAATACTTATACAATACTTTTGTGCACTGCCAATAAGACACGTGGCACCTACATGTCGTAGGAAGCAGCGTCCCACTCTGAAGGGTTCATTCACACAGCTCTCCAACTCGTTGAGGAAGTGATGTCGGTGGAAGTCGTGCAGTTTTTCTAAGTTACCGAAGACAATCCCCCTCTGGCCCCTGAGATCCTGAGGGACGTCAGCCCTCTCCAGCTCGGAGAAGTAGTGCTCTCGAACGTAACCCAGAGCCTTCACGTACTCCCTCTCTGTTGACTGAAGCTCCTCCATTATCCTCCGCAGTTTCCTGATCCACATTTAGGAAATGAAAAATATAAAATTGTTGCTTTTATTTGAGCTCATAAGTAAACTCCAGTGAGCTCAGGGTCATAGGCCTACTCAGTTTTACATTTATTTATTTATGGGTATGATGCAATTGTTTCTGAATCTAGTGAACAACTGTGCAATTCATGAATGTAACCTATGTAATTTGCAGTGTCTTGGACACTATCTCACTGTGCTTTAGATTACAGCTGAGCGAGGGGGGGTATCACTTACAGAACATTGCTGCCATTGTTTTCTCTCGGTGTGAGTAATGTCTCTGGGGTTTTTAAATCTTTCGGGCTCTGGGTGGAGGCTTTGCATCCTTCACCCGCCTCTTCATTACTGTCTCTTTTTGACTCGCAGCTCAGGTTTCCTGACTGTAAACTCTCATTATGGGAAATGGTCAGATTTTGGACGGGCTGCAAATTTTGTTCCAGTGGCTGCATCATGCTCTGACAGTGCTTGTGTCGTACATTCAAAGGTAAAAAGCCGGAGATGCTCGCCAAATGAGAGCTCACACATGAGCCCTCACTATGGGACCGTCCCAAAGGTTCGTGTGATGGAAAATCCTCTGCCCCTTCAACGGAGTCTGCGCTCCTCAGATCTGCCTCACTGTGGTGCTCTCTTGTCCTCCATTTGCTTTCTGGATGACGGTCGCCGTTTTGTGGAAAAACAGGAGTCATCGTCTCATTTTTAACTGGTGCTTCAGGTAACTCCTGTGCGTGCGCTTCTCCTTTCTCGCTCGCTTTCAAGTCAGGTTTAAAATGGTGGTTGAAGCATGCAGCAGTGGTGGCTTCTCCTTTACTTTCTGAGATTTTGTCGACCTCTTTCTGAGAGGTTAGCTGCTGGGTCGAGAAGCATTCATTTGCCCCCACCTCACTCCTTAACTCCCTCTTCTCCATTACTCCACCTTCCCCTTGAGTGCTTGCAGCTGTGGTATCCTGGATCTGATTCTTATCTACGACTTTCTTCTTCTGTATCTCCTCAAGACGCTGCCTGACTTCTTGGCACTGGACCAAGGCTGCATTCCACACACTCATCCCCCCAGGGCCCCCTGATCCCACAGCACAGGCCTTAGCTTTCAGAGACTCGAAGTGCAGAGTGGAGAATTCACCTAATCTCTCTTCATACATCTGGAGTGTGCTCAAGGTTTGATCTGAGTAACACCCCTGTTCAACCTTCTCCAAAAAATGACTGCATTGTTTGGCCAGGGCGGACGCCTAGAGAGAGAAAGAAAAGTGAGCCATGTTAGATTTAGAGGTTAACACAAATCACTCAGAGAGATGTAGACAAAGGGCAAGTGAAGAAAGAAAGAGACTTAAATTAGAAATGTCAGATGGTGAAAAAACATGGAGCAACGATAAAACACAAACCTGCTCACAGAAGCGGTGCACATGCACCAGTGCACCCAGTTCTTTGTACCTCTGCTCTGCCCGCAGCATAAAATCATCCATATTGGATTTGAAAGTGCTGACCAGAGTCCGAAAAATATCAGTTGCAGGGCTGGAATCACTCATGCCAACAACTCCCTCTGCCTCCTTCACTAGGGACAGGGCGTACTGTTGTTTCTCCTGGGATAAACGATAAGATGTCAAGTGGAACTTTAATTTTCATCCCTTTCCTCTATGAAAGTACCGAATCTACAATTTACTGTCAACAGTGCAGCAATTTAAAAATTTTCAACCTTAGGGAAATGAAAGGAAACTGTTGATATGTACAGAGAAACACAGACAGTCAAATAATATACCTTAGACTGAGTGAGAAAAATATCAAATTGCTGCAAGGCCTTTTCAGTGCACACCAGAGTATCATCTGTTGTGTAAGAGTCCGTCAGTCTCTGTTCGCCTTCTGTAGTGAACCACAACCCAGCCTGCGAGAGTGGGCATAGTCTTGTTATTCAGAAACAGTCACTTTAATGGAAATGTACCAAAAGAGACAAACTTATTTATTAAATTTCAGCTGTTTCAACACATACTGTAGATTTTAATACTGCAAACCAAAAGAGTAGTACCGTGAAAATTATGGCCTCCATCTCTCTGAGCCTGAAGAGGAACTCCAGGTGCTGCAGTGACTCGTTTGATTTCATCACCAGAGTGTGGAGCTTCTCCTCCACCTGGTTATACAGACTTGTCACTGACTCCAGAGCATCTCTGCAAGGAAGGCGAAACATACATAAACACACACCCCGAGACAAATAACACCCAACTTGAATTGCACTGTAAGGTATCAGTTGTAACGTCAATTGTATAATGATTTGAGTTTTTGCAAATAGCTAAATATGTTATGTAAGCAATAAGTTAATTAAGGCTGTGAAATCGAGCGCATAATAACTCTGCACATGCCCTTCAATTGCTTGTTGCCTTGATAAATTGTGTTGTCATACTGCTGTTATTACAAAAAAGTTTAAATGTGTAAATGTTTATCAAATATTATGAAATAACTATATCAACAAAACCATATCGTTATGTATCAGTTGCTTTTGATTTTCAATTGGAAGATTAATTTATTAGCCGTGAGACAGAATAATCTGTTTTCCACACAGTACAAAAAATACAAATATGAGTCCTGCATTAAAAAAAAACTACAGCGCCTAAGTATTATCAGAAAATTGCTCAATATGCAGAGTGGGACCTGACAGTGATACATGATTATATATATGTTAGTGATTAGTCAGTAAGAAACATTTTAATGTTGTAGCTGGTTTAGGTGAAGGAAATTCAGTCTTTCTACAATGTTATCATGTAATTTAATGTAAGTAATCATATATTTTGTATGTACATTTTGTATGTACAAGCCCCCGCGCACCTATAGCCAACCCACACAGCTGTTTTCACTTAGTAGAACTCTTCTCAGGACAGTGTGGGCGTCAACAAACTGCACTTTATTGACATCTCCCAGCTGTGTGGATTTGCAGAGCTTTTCATTTGTAAAGCATAAGCAGAATAATTTATCTGTGTAAATGCAAGACAATGCAGATTAAATTAGAAAAATGAAAACATGCTGGGATGTATGTCTCTGTATGTCACTTAAATATTATTTAATACCTGTAGTCCTCAGACTGACGAAATCTAAATTCCTCTCTCCTCATTCTGGCCAGTACGGCCCCTCCTTCTCTTTGCAGAGTGACCAGTCGAGCGTCTTCAAGCACCTCTTTCATTGAGGCCCTCTGTTCCTGAATGCATTGCTTCACTTCCTGTATCACAGTGAAAGCACAGTCAACATGTGTGCCCTGGTCCAAAATGTGCACCACACTAATTACACAACATTTCACTGTGAGCATGTACATTTTACCTGGGCAGTGTCAACCTGGTTCCTACCATCCACTTTCTTGATGGCCTTCTGCAACAAGCTGTCTGCCCCTCGCAGGTCAGTCATGAAAGAAACTAGTCTCTGAAATTAATTCATTTTAACACTCAGTAGAAATCAAAAAAAATATGATGTATCGTAATGGCGACACATATTTGCCATCTGCTACCTACATTGAGAGAGAGCATCCTAAGGCTATAAGTGGATATACAGAGGTGTGCGTATTAGCTGGACTGCCCGTAGTGTGCTGTTAGCTATGGAAGATACATTATACAGTAATAGGACTGCACAATATATTGTTTGAGCATCGTCATCGCAATGTGCCCTTGCGCAATAGTCACATCGCAGAACAACGCAATGTCAAGTCAAATTAACTCAAACACTTCAACTTTTTTGCTGCTTGATACAAAAGAAAAACTTGCACAGTTCTCATTTTTCATTTTTCATAATCTACAAGAGAAGTCTGTCTGATGACATAATTTACTCAGATTTGTTTGAAACGTGTACTGCATAAAAGCTTAAGAAAGGATAGTAGCACTCAAAGTATTCAGACTATAAAGACATTTTCAGCTAATTTATTTTTATTTTCTATGCATTATTTCCTACAAAATCATCCCAATAATTCTAGGATGCTTAATAAATTTCACATAGAGCAATTGGAATCATCTGGCGAAAATTCCTGTATTTTTTCATATCGCAATATGTATCACAGAAAAGATGTCGCAATGTCATTTTTTTCCAATATCGTGCAGCCCTATACACTAATGTGTGCTGTATAACTACATCATGAAGCCATTCTTCAGGACTTTCCATCTCCTACATCAGCTTTTCTGCTTCACAACCTTTAAGGATTGGGACCCCTTAAAACAGAGATTTATCTACTAGTTGCCATCATCACAAGTTGAATACATCCATGAATGGTCCACTGTGCCTAACAAACTTCTGACCTGCAGTTTAATGCCCTAATGTGCAAAAAATCCCATGTATTTTGTCTCACGTATGTTAAAAATTGTTTTGAATTGTTGTCTTTTGGGCATTTAATTAAGTTTGATAAAACAAATGTATACTGGTGAGTTGTCTAGAGACAGAATGGTCTGTTGTATTATGGATTTTAGAGAGGAAGTTGGGTTTTGGATACTTTAACGCAGTTTAGAATCCCCATCCTTAATACTATAAAACTATAATCACAACACCAGGTAGTGGAATTGAGGCAGTGAGGGTTGTACTGATCATTGATGCATGAATAAATGTTGCGGAATAAAATATAATAATTTCAGCTATAATGAATTATCTAAAATAATCTTTCAGATAGGAATTTGCACTGTTCCTTGTTATCACATCCTCCCTTGACTCAAAGACCCAAGCTAAATGTGCCATTCAAGAACAACAAATATGATGAATGTTTGGTGTGGGTGTGTGCATAAAGACTTATTCCCAGTGGGTGAATTGTGGTTGAACAGCAGTCTGCTTTGAATATGTGGGAAAAAATATGTGGGTTGTGACACAACCATTGTGGCAACGGTTCTATAAACTCAGAGTGAACGCAGTACCTGATGAAACTGCAGCCAGTCACTATGACTGTATGTAAAGGTCCCTCCCAGGTCAGAGGTCAGCATGGAAGCCTCAACCGTCTTGTTGAGGGCTTTCATAGAAGTCACCATGTCCATCTTATATACAAAGACAAGGGAAATGTTAGAAATGAAAAAAATGTACAATTCTTCTCTGTGTCAAATCTAATAAAAGGAAAGAGATGGAAGGAAAACATGGAAGTATTTTTTATTGCTGACCTGTAACCCTGGCTGTTTTTCAGGACGAGGACAAATGTCTTTATCGACCAGCATCACGATACTGTGGACAGCATGGAGAGCTTGCTCCTGTAGCAGGTAGTCAATCAGTAAGTTAAAGACAAAAAAATCAGGGCAGACTCAGTCATGTGTTTTAATTTAATGTAAGTTGCACTCATTGCTCTGATCATTTAAATATGAGATGAATGATATTCTATCAGTAATATATACCCCCTCAATTAACAAGAAGCCTGTATTGCAGTGTAGTAGGCCATCTTTTACACTAAACCTGATCAAAATGGGGACAGCGCCCCCTGGTGCATTGCCTTACTATTTGCAAATCAGAAAATTGGACAAACCTGAAATTAACCTTTTGTAACTCGAGAACGAGAATGCGACAATTTAACATGTGTCAGCGATTGAATGTGTGTGTGTGTGTGTGTGTGTGTGTGTGTGTGTGTGTGTGTGTGTGTGTGTGTGTGTGTGTGTGTTAACCTGGGCCATCAGCAGAGCTTTGTACAGGTGAAGCGAAGGAGGATTTTTCCTGGCATTGATGACCAAAGTCATCCCCAGCTCTCGAACTTCTTTCCTACCAAAACAGTTGATTCATGTTAGGGCACAGTCAAACATCACGGTGCACTCAGACGCTTTTAAGGCTTATTTACATATTCCACTTCTTAAATCTGTATATATCTTTTTATCTCTCTCTGACTTCCTCACATACACATACACGATTCCTCACACATCCTATTCCACACTTTGACGCCTTCACGCACCCCTCTTAATGGCCTCTTCTTGGGTTACTGTTGTGTGAGCCTGCATCAGACACGGCTGCTAATTCTAGCAAGGCGCTGCATACCAGACATTTGGCAGCCTGCCTGGCTACAGACTGTTGTGGTATGGCTCTTTAGAGGGGACAGATGAAGGCCAAGCTATTTGGAAGAACGGCTTTTTGAACTTCAAAGTCTCCATTAAACACAGTGTAAACAAAAACACTGTAAAGTGTTCCTTAGTAGACCCCTAAGGGTGTGTTTTGACACTCCTTTGGCCAAGGGTCAGCGTTACCGCATATTGGGAAGAATTATTGAGATCAGAACATTGTGATTCTGCCTAAAATATATTGTTTTATTAGTTGTAAGTTGCAAAGGAATGACCCATATAGGGTCACTTAGTCTGGATGTAAAATCTTGCCTCATATTATTCAAAGCCTCCTTTGAAATATTTCAAATGGTGTTCTGCTGCCCTCTTATGGTCAGACATCTTAGCACACGCTGGAGCTAAACCAATGAGCTAACAGTAACAGCCACTCTATATTGGGCTTGAATCAAGCTCTGCTGTATGACTCAGGCTGATAAGTTTCAGATATTTATTCTTTTTTGATCCAGAAATACCATATAAGCATTTTTTCAGTACCTTGGTATGGAGTGCACATAGAGCAGTAATTCACAGACGTTCTGGGCTGATACAAGAGGGGACATCCACTCCTTTCTGTCACCATGGACCTCCACCACCGCCCTGCCTGTCCTGTCCCTGCTGCCTGATGGATTACAGGACAGAGGAGAAGTTAGTGACGTATATTTGTTTTTCAAAAAGTTTTTCAACATAATCTCAGCGCTCGGACATGTTTCACTGAATGCTGCATTTGATGTTTGGCATTGAATAACTTTTGACTTTTACTTCAGAGACTTAATTAGCTATGTTAGATTTTTCCTTCTGATCTTTCACAACCTGATATGACATCCCAGGTGAGTCCATAAGGTCACATAGTGGTCAAAGTCAATTTAGTAAATGAAAAAGACCATAACTGTACAGTAAAACATGATTTTTATAACGATATTGTGAGATACAGAAATCATACAGAATCAGAACGTATTCAGGTCAAAGCTCAGAAATGTATGATATGAAGTACCTGGCAAACAAATGATGCCAAGTTCAAGCAGGCCACTGATGCCCCTGAAACTTGATTCCTCAATTTGTGGAGACTGAGGAGTGTCAAGACTTGAAAAAGGAAGTTGAACTCTTGGAGTAGATAGCTTCTCTATCTTTGAGTTATGGAGTTTGTGGTCTGGTCCGTCTGCGGTCGAGGGAGTTTCATTCCTACTTGACTGGGGGTCTGTATGCCAGCAAACACAAACATGATTATTTCCCAATAAAAAGCCAAGAAAAATAAATCAAAGAATAATTGCAGCATTGCAAGAAAAAGTGTGTGTGCGTGTGTATTTTGTTTGTCATTACTTAATTTTGTTTAATCAACCGTACTGTGTCTCTTGAGGATGTTCTTCCAAGACAGCACTGCGATTTACGATAAACCACCAGCATACACTAACTTTATATTCTGTCCAGAAACCTTTTCATTTTTAGACTACCAGCAATTATTCAGTTCTTCATCCCGTTCTTTTAATAGTCGTCCATCAACATGGATGCAGCTGCACAGCTGTATACAGACAGCCTTTAAACACTGGACACAAAAAATGGCGGTGGCCTGGCTGCTAAGCCTGGCTTTGATTTCAGACATCCTAATTGGCCTCTCTTTAGAGCCAACAAAGCCTTGCTTGTGCTCTTTCTCTCTTTGCTACTTTAATAGTCCATGACAAGCATGTCTCCAGTCAAGATCTCAACATGCCGCTCTGAGGGCATGAGGGTGCATGCCAGCGGGTGCAGGGGACACAGAAACCTCCTTCTTGCATGTTATGCTGTCTCTCTACATTAGAGGAATGTTCTGCTCTTTCTTTTTACCCAACGGGTTCAGGTCCTCCCTTTGATTTGGGTGCTGCATGCTATTTCCGTTCACTCCCTCGGTAATGGGAATAACATGAATGTAGCTGTACTGCCAAAAACCCAGACAGCAGTGGGAGAATCCCTTGACGAGGATTATACTGAAGCCTGATCTTTGACCTTTGAACCCTCTTTCCAAAGACTCCTTATGATGGAGTATAGCATTTTTCCTCAGACACGCAAGGTCACGGTCAAGTTTCAGTGAATGTGAATGTTCAGTGGCCCTGCGGGTGTTGTGGAACAGATCATAATAAATAGCTGTGTGCGCAGTAATAACAACATGGGGGTCAACAACTAGAAAGGAAAGGAAAACAATAAGAAAGATTTTATCAAAAAGGTAGTTTGAATGTTCAGCTTTTACTTGCCTACTTTGCTTACCTTTTTTAGGGAACTTCCGTTTTTCCAGCTTCTGAGTCACCTGATCCAGCAGTTCACCTTTCTTACACTGCATGATGCTTGTGATTGTTTCAGGGCAGATATCACTGTGGCTCCTGTTGTTAAGTTTATAGAGAAGCGGACTCCCTTTAGATGTCTCTGACACAGTGGACAGAGACCTAACCTTAACTTTGTGTTTTCCTGATGGTTTCACAACCTCCCCCTTCTGATGTGGTTTCAGGTCACCATCACAGTTCTCCAAGAACACATCTGATCCCAGATGCGGACTAGCATTATGCCCTGATTGGTGGGAAATAAGTTTCATCTGAACTTTCTGACTATGGCTCAAACCAGGGGTTGATTTCAAAACGACAGGTGGTTCCTTCATGATGCTTTCTGATTCAAAACTTGTAGGAAGGTCTTTGAGGTGAGATGCAAAAGTTTCTGGCATTGGTTCACAGCAGTGTTTGTATTGGCAGAGATCATTACTAATCACATGTTTGTTACAGTGGTTACACAAGTTTCCAGGTTTGTCTCTTTGAGCTTCAAATGTACCCTTGGATCTTAACTCTCCTTCTTCACAAAAGCTGACCTCCTCCAGGGCAGTCAGGAGGTCTACACCCCCCCTCTCAAAAGTGACAGGGTTTCTCAGTGCTGCCACGTACGAGTCTCTGTACCTACACTTCAAGTCTTGATCAGTGGGCTCATGCCCTAGCCTTCCCTGGCTGCATGGTGTACAAGGCTCCTCTGTATACTGAATGGTGCGTCCGCAGGCAACACTATTGCCAAGTGGTACAGGTGGAGGTGGTCTGACAGGTTTGAAAAAAACTGAATGGGGTGGATTTGGATGGCTGTCTTTATGTTCATCCAGAAACTCCTTCCCTTTGGCAATATCCACCAGGTCTACATAATCACCCTCAATCTCTTGATAGTTACGACTGTCCCAGGTATTAGGAGAAACCCAACCCACAGGTTTGATCAATGGTTTTGAGCATGATTTGGAGTTTCGTCTTTCATGTTCCATTTTGACAAGTTTGGAAGAATAGTCCACGTGTCTTAAAGATGCTGTCATCCTGTCTTTTGCAGGAAGAAAAATGGCTTCTACTGGGAGGGTTGCAGAGTTAAAATGGGAGGGAACTGAGATCGGTTTTGGCTCAGGAGGAGCTTCCCGATAAGTGGGCATGATTTTAGGCTTGTCTAAAAACTCTGGGATGGCGATTTTAGCCCAGGGAAACGTGACAACTCCTTGATCCGTGCAAAGCAAGCAACGTGACAGAGGAGTTCCTTGCCTTCCTTCATTGATGTCCTGTAGCCATTCCTCAGTGAAGATGCAAGGGTAGGAAGTCTCAGGGACGGGGGTCTCCTCCACTTCACGACAGCCCTCCTCTAGAAGACTTTTGAGGACAATGCGAGCCGCTTGGTCCCCGAAAGGTTCCACTTGTAGATAGAAGTCTCCAGGACGCAGCAGCAGAGGATTCACAGATGCTAACTGGATGACGGTTTTGTCGTGGAGACAGAGAGGCCAGCCCTCACAGCGGAAAACCACATCAGAGTATCCAGCCTAGACAAAAATAAAATCAGCATCATTTTTGTATTTCCTAACATTATCTATGGAATGCATAAACAACTACATCCCACACAGTCCCAAACTGTAGAGAGAAGAGTGTCAGTGTTCCAGGAATATGAGAACAATGCCAATGTATAGTATTTTGTCACTCCTAATATAATTTTTTGTCTCACTTCTGTGTGTGTGTGTGTGTGTGTGTGTGTGTGTG
>JAPMOB010234004.1:0-10188 GCA_029875015.1 Lepomis gibbosus
TTTTCCTTGCCTCTGTCGCCTAGTGCTTGCTCTTGGTGGGAATTGTTGGGCTTCTGTAAATAACTTCAGAGTACGGTCTACACCTGCTCTTTATGAAAAGCGCTGTGAGATAACTGTTGTTATGATTTGGCGCTATATAAATAAAATTGAATTGAAAATTGAATAATTCTCCATTTTGAAAACTCAAACGTGTCATACAATTTGAATAAGTTTGGGTTAGCTATTTTATAATATAAGTTTTCATTTCCGCTTATTTGTAGATCTCTGGAGAATTAAGAGGCTAAAGACATGCTTTTCAGGATCTATCCTCTTGAGTGATACGGTGTCTGTGTGTGTGTTTGTGTGTGCGCGCGCGCGTGCATGCATGTGCGGGTGTGTGTGTGTGTGCGCAGGCAGCTGTGACTATACATGTGCATGTGTCTACTCAGGCATACTGTATAATCCTTCAGTAAATGTTTGTGTAAATGACTGACGTCTCCCTTCATTGCTCCAATAATAGCTTCTACTTGTTTCTGTCCTTGTGTGACCCCGCCCCCCTCTCCGTTCAGAGGAATTTGGTTGGGTGGTGCCCATTTTTGTTTACTCAGGGAAAATGCAGAATCAATCGCTGGGCAAGCAGCTCTACATTGTCCGTACAGGTTACAAAGTAATGTTGTAAAAAAAAACAAAAAAACAAAAAAAACACACAAGTGAAACATATCATAACATGTGGCATCATGTTGGGCTTGCATGTTAGTTTTGCTCATACATTAGTGAGTTGTTTTATCAATCCTGTTTTCTTGTAATGCTTAAGTTTGACTGTGTTACTGTTGTTTCTGATGTGTCTATAGGGCTTAAACCATTTCCATGCATGAATATGTCTACTAATATTTAATTGTAAAGTGATGAGCAATACATTTGTGTCATGGTTCACATATTGGCACTTAGGGGATAAAGACTAACTCAGTTACATTAATGCACGTGCTTGTGTAATTCCTTTGCTTTGTGTCATGTACAAGCACCACAGGCATGTATACCCAGTTGAGTCGTTTTATTCTGATAATAGACAAACAGTGCGATTACTGGACTGTTCTTGAAAATTCATCCTCAGAAACGATGGGACAAAATATATAAAAACACTTGTTACCACACACACAGATTAGTAGTTGGCTAATTTCACTAACATCATAGCCTAAATGATTACCGATCAGAAGGGTAAGTTAAACTGGTAAAAACATAATGTGCGTCATTTCCTTATGGTCGACCACACGCCTATTTTAAAGTGATAGAACACTGAACCAAAGTACACAAAAATACACTTCAAATACACACTTCTGGTAATTGGCAAGTGGAAGCATTATTAATCATGTTACACTTGCGCTACACGGCTAATTTCCAGCTTATTCACCCAAAGCCAGAGTTAACCTCTTCCTCCTTTAATTTTTTTATTTGTATTCTGCTGAGAGAGAGAGAGAGAGAGAGAGAGAGAGAGAGAGACACTACAGGCAATTTAGATTGTACATGTTCAATGTCCTGTCACTCAAAAATCACTGGTTTAATTCTACCTTTGCACCCTGAATATTACAGGTTTGATCTCCACGAAAAACAACTCTGTCTTCTCCATCATAAATCCAGCTGAATGCCCGCTATATGCTGGAAAACAATCAAAGCAGTTGCATGAGAGCACTAGAATAAACATCACAATTTGCTTGTGCAAAGAGTAAATTACAATCAACGGGTTTGGAGGTAAAATCTAAATGAATTCAAATGAGAACATTCTGGATCACAAAGCAAATACATTGACAAAACATTGTTCTTTAGCTTGCAGTTTCTCCATTTTTGGTTTCCCTCCTACAACCTTTGCTCTTGGTGCACATGACCTATATGCATCAGTTTGTTGTTGTTGTTGTGGGGCAAAACCTGTGTTTTCACAGGTGTTGATATATCAGTTTTAAATCTGATGACATCTGACAAAGATAATTCCTGGTGAAAAGGAAACTTGTTTTGAAGTTCTAAAGCTCCTGTCACCATTTCCAGTCACCTGTGATGCTTCACCAGTGAATTGCTTTTCAGATGCTCTGTGTATCAATTTGTGGCTCACACAGACTTGTTTTTTAATCTCTATCACTGTCTAGATAATCTACATACACCAGTTTATTTCATGTCACTCAGTCTCACAGGCTCTGGGTAAAATATATGAATAAACAAGGTACCTTTACTGAGATAAATCTTATTATGCATGAGAATGTGGTCAGTGACCAAGGAGTCACCGTTCAAATTGTGTTTACTTAGTGTTTCATTTGAGAGTAAGGAACATTACTTAATTAGCATCTTGTACACACTTTCTTCTGCTCTTAGCCAGGCAATAGCTCCAGGCCATTTGGTAAGGACAGTAGTATGGCTCTTTATGTTAAGTGAGACAGACTGTACTGATGTTAGTCTTCAGTTATTGATTCTTTCAATAGTTTAATATTAAAATTCAAGTGCACATCAATAAAACAGATCAGCAGTGTATTTGTATTCCTGTGGTTGCCTCTTAGGCTTTTGTCCTGTTTCAGAGGATTCAGAGGCTAATACATCTTAAATGGTATTATTCTTCAAACTTGCCAAACATCTCTCGAGAGTGACAATGCAATGGCTCGATTTTACATACCAAAAGTAAGAGGCTATGTTAAAATTCTGTTATCTGTAAGAACTGCATGTTTGGATGAACAGAATACAAATGAGTGTTATTCTGCTTTATCTTCACTTACCCTCCTTCCTGCCCTTACCATTTATCAAAAGGACATGTGTGGCAAAGAATGACAAACGCAGGACCCAGATCTCCACAAGACCTGGGAGGTGTGCACGCTGCCACAAGTGGGTGGGGAATTCATCGAGACATTTCAGTGAGATTCTTCTTCATGCCCTCACACATTCAGCTGTATTGTTTTAAGAGGATTCAGTGAAATGCAGCTTCCTCTGTCTCTCTATCCTTTTCTCCCCTAAATTAATTCCCTTTGTCCATTTTCTTTTTCTGTCTGCCTTTGCCTCTGTCATTTTGCTGACGGCAAAATGAATAAAAGATGGGAGACAGGTGAAAAGACTAGCAGAAATGATTAAGCAGACAAGTGATGATTGCACAGGAATAAGGAGTGATACGAAAGTAGAATAAATATTATCAACATGAACACTTGGGGATCTAGAGCAATTTTTACTATTTCTCCTGAGGAGAATTGTATCACATACAAATGTCTTTAATTTCCCCAGAAAGGGAAACTACATTTTTTTTCTTTTGTATTCATTAACTGGAGTTAGACCGGACAGCAATATCAGCCAATACTAGTTAGTCCACCAGACAGTCAAGCTGATGATTAGCCATACTAGCTAAGCGGATCTATGGATGGAATCGACCTGTCTTTTAATCAGTCCACTACTTTTCTCCAGACTGAAATATCTGAACGTCTAACTGATGAATTGGTTCAAAATTTGAGCAGACATTTATGGTTCTCATACAATGTATTTTAAAATTCTTTGGTAATCCCCTGACTTTTCCTCTGGCACATTGGTTCTCAAACTTTTTCTGTCATGGCGGACTGAGACTGATGAAGACTTATATAGCCATATGCAAATAAGTTTACAGTCCACTACTTTTCTCCTGTGAAGAGTCTGTTGGTTATTGGTTCAAATCAAGACATGCTGTGTGTCATTAAAGCTACATGCAACCCTTTCTACATGGAGATATTCAGACTGTCTGTCTTTGAGTTACCTAACAAATGTATAAACAGTACATCCTTATCAACTCAGCTGCATTAGTCAGTCAACAATCAGGCAGACAGAGTTCAGCAATTGACCCTAGTATGACCTGGGGTAACCTGCAGTCACAGGACCCATAAATTATTCCTTCACAGCCCCCTTCAAAAGCCGAAAAAAGTTCATGCACCCCTCCCCCAAGCATATGTAAACAGATTAAATTCTTATCAATCATTAATAATATTGGGGGAGCAACAAATAAAAAAGGAGACAAGTTGAATTTGATTGAAAAAAAGAGAAATTCAGGTTAGAACAATAGCATGAGCAAAGTGTTTATATATATTCATTTTCCCTCTGGTCATCTACACCCCCTTGCAGTGGTCTGCCCCTCAGTTTGAGAAGCTGTTCTAGCGCCACCATGAGGTTGACATTTGTGGTTTTGAAAAATCTCAAAAACCTGCCATGACATTTGGTACAGACATTCCCGCTCAGAATTTTTGTTGAACCTCTGACTTTGTAGTTAGTATTAATAGTATGATATGATGGCTGCCCTCACATCAGTAGGTTGGGATGCTGAGGTTAGCAATTAGCTTAAACCACCACTATGTTGATAGTAGGCTAGAGCCCTCCCATCCTATTTGCTGCTGAGCCGAAATCATCACAATTACTTTAAAACTTTCAACGTTAATGTTTTTTTTAATGTTGTGGGATTATGTAAAAAGAAAAGTCAATATAGTGTTATTGTATTTTTAAACTCACAAATATCAATGTCAAAATCGTCATTTAAAGACGGAGTGCAAGATGATAAAGGTTAAATCGTGAAGAAATAGCATAATCCTGAACAAGAGGTGAAAGTAGAAAATCAGTTCTTCATCCCTCCAGATCATATTAGTACCACTTTGTGTGTTCTTTTGTTTTAAGGTTACCTGTGACAGTGATGCAAGACACAGCCACTTCACCAGACTGCTTTGAGACTGAACTCATCCAGCATGTTTAACATTCCACAGAAAACTCTGTGAGTGATTTGGAGCCTGAAGAAAATGAAACCCTGATGGGGTTTCAGAGGGAGGTGAACTCAGTTTCAATCAGCATCACATAACGAAAGTAAACAATTGCAATTACAGTAATTAGTGTTGGTTAAACTCTAGCTTTGCTAGACTTTCTGGCTGAAAATAGAATTGTTTTACGTCAGAGGAGTAAAGATTGTTCACACAAGACTGCCATCTAGAGTTCAAATCCTCCATTCACTGAGACTTTGACTGGTTTTCATCCCTGAACTGCCTGTCAATATCAAATGAAAACACATTCACTTTCATTTAATGTCTCTATAATTATCTGTGTATGTGTCCATTGACTTTTCAACAAATGCAAATAGTGACCTTGTATATTTTAGAATTGTATCCCAATCCATTTCATATTTCCAGTCTTTTTTTACTCCCTTTTCAGTGCCGTTATGGCCGTGAACAGTGACGTTTCCAGGCGTCGATTAGGTTCATAAGCTGCAAACCTAACTTGTCAATTCCTTGCTTTAAGCCACAGTTCATGACGTACAGTGATCATGTATTTTAATTTCACCTAGAGTAACTTAGAAAAAAGGATCCATCATGCTTGAGGACTAATCACAGATGTCATTTGGTAGACATGAACCTGGTTTGGGTTGTCAATTATCCCAAAAACACCAGAATGGTTTCATAATCAATCAGAATTTGTAATATCCATCCATCCATCGATCCTTCGTCGACCGCTTATCCTGCGTACAGGGTCGCGGAGGGGCTGGAGCCTATCCCAGCTGACATTGCGTGAAAGGCGGGGTACAGCCTGGACAGGTCGCCAGTCCATCGCAGAGAATTTGTAATATTCACATTATAATAATGTCTGAGGTTTCATCAGGTTTCATTCTTCTGATTCTGATCAGCTGGAAGTTAAGTATCCAGAGTCTGTCACACTATGATTTAGAGCTCAGCTCCAATGATGTATAATTGATTTCTTCAGCAAAAGGAGCACAAGAACTGCTGTTCTTTGCCAGCTTTTATGTCATCCTCACAATCTATCCATGTTCAGACAGACAAGACTTTGGGCCTTTAGCTGTCTGTAGCGCATTAAATCAGTACATTAAATGAATATTGAAATACATACATTTATTTACAAAGTGAGAGTGAGAGAGAGAGAAAGAGAAAGAGATCTGCAACATTATAAAGCACCCAAAAACCAAATTTCCATCACACTGATCTTCATCAGGTTCTTCTCTGTACCTCTTAACGGCTTTTCTTTTCTCTTTTTTCGCCTACTTTGGTTTCCCCTTGATGTTGTTTGTTTTCGAGTTACTATAAAAGATTTGAGTATCCTGATGATTTTTTTGTATTGTGTGAACTAAAAGCAGGGCAACAGCACAAGAGAGGGGCCCATTTGGACATCTGTAGCCTCCTGATGTAAAATAATTCAGGGTGGTTCATTCACCCTCATTTCCTTCATAATCATCCTCCTCCATGTTCTGCTCTACTGCCATTTGTCATCTGAAGCCCTTAACTGCAATCCATTTTTATAAATTGGGATCTATTCGTGGTCAGCTCAGATGGAAGAAAAGCCACTGTACAGTGTCCTTGTATTGTCCCTCTGAAACTAAAATGAAAGCAGAAACATTTCTGTAGTTTAATCATGATCGATTTACATAAATGGTGCTTGGCAGCTTGTTATAAAAGGTGATGAAACTGGTGGACACAGATTGCCTGAAAAGAAAACACTGGATGTAAAAAGTTACAGTAACAAAGCCGAAGCTAGCAATTTTGCCTTTCCGTATTAGCAACTTCTACATTAGCAGTCAAAAAACCTTCAAAAATTATTATTTGATTAGTGATATTAAGAGTAGCAGTGGAATAAGTCTCACCACTGCAACTAAAACAGGCATTAGTTAGTAGGATTTTGGTTAATTATTAATTTAAGAAGTTTTACTTTTTTTCTATTAATATTATAAACAAGACTGTACACTTCATAACAGTGGTGGTTCTTCCACTGTTTTGTTGTTGTTATTGTATATAATGTGGGTCACTTAAGTTACAGAGACTGAGAGGTGGAGAAGCTGGGTACCTGAGTATCGGTAAACCGTCAGTAAATCTGAATTGAACATTACGAAGCAAACAGTGGTAGATACATGCTAAAATAGCTGACTGCTCCTGCCTTGAAACACTATAGGCTAGTAAACAAATCACTCCACATTTGCTTTGTAAAGTTACATCCTTTTATGCAGGCTAAATCAACACTTTGACTTAATACCGGTGGTACAAAGGATAGTAATTTGGATCGTGTTAGCTGGTTAAGTTATGTGGAAAGACATAATATTACCACCACTAACGTGGCTCTCTCTGTGTTTCCCCAGCCTTTCTGATGTTCACCGTTTTCACAGACATCATCTGATTCTCGTTTGGCCTGACGGGCTTCAGCACATAAACCTTTATTGCTGTTTTGTATCCTTATGCTGGAGTCTGTGTTGTGCTGGGAGGAGGTTGTTTTGTGGTGTTAGTGGACTGCATTTCGTTAGCTGCGGTGCTGTCGCTGTAGTCGGAGAGAGGCTCGGGAGTGCGCACAGGGCTACAGCGCAACCCGGTATCCTCACATTAACAGCAGAATAGCGGCTATTCCAATAGAGAAAACAGGCATATGCTTCATTTCTAAGTGAGGCTACAGCCTGTTGACAATAAGGCAGTGAAAATTTGCTTTATTAATAAGTGATTTCATTTAAAAAAAACTACATATTGCCCCTTTAACTTACTGACAAAACTTGGATATCACAACCAGTGAAATCAATGGAGTTAGCATTTGAAATGAAACGCAGAGAACCAATAACAGCCTTCGTGTTTGTCTGACAGGTAAACATCAAAGGTGTTGATATCTGCTTTTGCCCTCCAGGTTGGTTGAGAGACTCATGCCAATATAACATTTTACTGATGTATTTTTCTTCACACAGCATCATTGATTTGAGCATATATTGTAACTTGTAGCCAGACTCATTTGACATTCACATCACATTCTGATAGATACAGAGACCTTGTGAGGTGGCCTTGCTTTTGTAATCTAGACTGTACGTCTCCTTTAAGAGGACATGTGTGAGTAAGGACAGGATGTTATTCATTGTGCGTATTTATCAGGTTGCTGGTTAGTGCAAGTTATCCTACTTGTGAAATGTGAAATAAGCATATTTAATAAGTAGGATGGACTGCTCAGTGAGCTTTGCAGTCTCTGAATGTATCTCAGTTGAATGAGCAGCAGTGCTTTATTTTCATCTTCAACAGTTTAGGTGAGAGGAATCTCGAGAAAACGCCGTCCTCACATTTGAAAAGGTTAGAAAAGGTAGAAGAGGAGTCTCGCAGTTGTAGCAAGCAGTGTCTATCTATGTGAGGTGATGGGGTGGCCTGAAGGAAAGAGAGAACAGTTTGAGGTTAAACTAGAGTCACTGTTATTTTAGCTTCTATACAGGCCGAGAGCGAAAACTTCACGCTTGTGTGTCAATACAACCTCAATTTCCTGTGTGTCAGTGGTTTTGTGCCCCACCATGCACACAATGTAATCCGCAAAACACGCAATTACAAGAGTGACAGAGAAGTTAATGAACAGTGTTGTGCTCCAGTGAAGGACTCCCAAGGGTGGATCTGTTAAGCGTTAGTGGCAATCAAATAGTTTTGTTTAATGTATGCCATTGGTGACAATGGATGCATGGTGAAATGTAGCTTGCTTGTGATTGTCATGTCCAACATTATATAACAGTATAAAGTGGAGGATGGAGTTTCAATCAATGCACTTGTCAAACTTATAACACCTTGCTTTCAAGCATTATTCAGTTTGACGACTTGACATTGAGGCATGGGACAGTTATGGGAGAAGTATTTAGGCTATTTATTTATTGAATGACAATGAGGAGTTAATACCAATGTTGAGTTTGTCTTCAAAGTTCCTCTTTCGCTTAAATAACTGACACTATTGGTCAGTAATGCATGAGGCCTACTTAGAAACACTTTACAGTAATGTGATTTCTTTTACAGTTGCAAATAGTTATTCATTACTTCGACAGTTTAGTGTTGGTTTGTTCGCTGTCTTACCAGTGAAAACTGTTCTGTTATAAGGGCCGCCCTTTCCCAAGACTAAGACTTCGAAAAAAAGAGTTGTCCCCTAATTGTTCTTTAAGTGGATACTGCCTCAAAACACTTAGCATGGCCAGGCTAATTAGTGAATCTACTGTGCAAAATGTGCAAGTGTAAACCTGTTAAAGTAATTATGCCCAAAAATATGTTAAGGAAACACTTCTCCTTCCCCCCTCATTCCCACACTCACCCCAAGAGGCATTTCTCAAATTTTCCTAGTAGGCAAAGATGAAACAGTCAGGGTCATGACTATTTAAGTTATTAATTAATATATTAAAGATTAATTTAAAGTCAGATAATGAGCTCATATGTGACTGATAAAACTTAATAAAACAGGAGTGATTGAAAACATGAATAGCATGTTAATTACCTGTGCCATTTAGAAGTTATATTGTGATATTCTGTTATTATCTGATAAAAGAATACTTTATTTATTCATTTATTCTTGAGTATAATCTGGCAAAATTGACCAAAAAGATATTTTTTTTCTGTACTGTTTTTTCCTTTTAAGAAGATTGTTTTTTCTTTTCTTTGTTGATAGGACCGCGCAAGGAGGAATCCATCATAAAGGAAACAGATATATCCAATTATCTATCCATAATGCATTACAACTGGAAGAGGTTGTGTTTAGGGAATATAACATGCTTTATCTTGACGGGAAATTGTCGCTTCCTTTTCTGGCTAAATTCTCTGTGAGATGCTGGAGGTCATTGTGGGGAAATATAGGAAGTCAATAACTGAGACAGAAGTAGACAAGAGATAAAGTAGATAAAACATAAACATATAGTATATAACACTCCTGTATCACAAACAACTCTGGAATACTCTGGACATCCTTGATTTATGATATTTACCACTGGAAGACAAGTATGGAATTTTCTATTTACAGTAAAACCTTTGCGGAGGTTGTGCTATTGGATGAACCCACTGCAAATCACCATGGCAGTGTTAGTGCTGTACTCCACCCACTGAGCTTTACATGATTATATCAGATCCAGCTTTTAATCATGAAAGTGAAAACACAATTAAGCTGGATTGCACCGAGCGTAAACCTCTACCCCTGCCTGCCTGGTTAATTAGGTGGTTCATGTGGAGGGGCTTACATTCACTCCACAGTTAATTCCTGCCATGGCCAAAATCACCACATATGTCTTGTGATGGCATTTTAATAGCTAATGAAATTTCTCATTTAAAAATAGTAAAAATGGAGACAGGAGATGGCAGGTGGCAGCAGAGGTATGTGGATATATTAAATTATGCATGCTTGGAAGTGTGTGTGTGTGTGTGTGTGTGTGTGTGTGTGTGTGTGTGTGTGTGTGTGTGTGTGTGTGTGTGTGTGTGTGTG
>JAPMOB010234005.1:0-15355 GCA_029875015.1 Lepomis gibbosus
CTGTCCTCTGTCTCTACCTGTCTTCTGTCTCCACCTGTCCTCTGCCTCCCACTGTCCTCTGTCTCCACCTGTCCTCTGTCTCTACCTGTCCTCTGAGTCTACCTGTCCTCTGAGTCTACCTGTCCTCTGCCTCCCACTGTCCTCTGTCTCTACCTGTCCTCTGTCTCTACCTGTCCTCTGAGTCTACCTGTCCTCTGTCTCTACCTGTCCTCTGTCACACTGAATGAAAATGAATTGAATGAATCCAAACACCTTACAGGAACATGACATATAATTAGTGCACGTTCTCTAAAAAAGGCAAGACACGTTTATCTGTACAGCACATTGAAACAACAAGGCAACTAAAAGTGTTTTACTCAAAACATATAAGCAATATAAATTCGTTAGCCAACTTGTCCCGAGGTACGCACTGCTTGCAGCTTTTGAATTTTTATTATATTTTATAAAATGAAACAACAATAGAATCCGTAACTTTATTATTCACCATGCTGTGTCGTCCTCCCGCCTCCGCAGTTTGATCGACTCTCTGAAGTTCTGGAGGACTCGCTTCCTCCTGCTGCCAGCCGGTGGAGCTCGGCGGGTGGCGGACGGGGAGGGCCACTGGGATGTGTATGGGGAGGGAGCAGGAGCTGGGATGGGGGGCAACGGGGAGTGGGTCCTGCTGGATGGTTTCATCCGCTTCCTGGAGGGTCTCAACCGCATTCGGCGCCGCCATCGCTCCGACAGGATCATCAGAGTGAGGCTCTCCCAGATGTTTTTACAGTTGTGTTTGAATTTTACGTGTCACTGCTTTGTTTATAGGCTGCATATATTTAAATATTTTATGAACAAGACTAAAACTTTTTCATCTATTTTCATCTTAAAATGGTTGATTGCCTCAGAATTGAGCCTACAAGTTTCATGTCTCTTCCAGTTCTGAAATGTACCTCAGTACATTTCTTTTTACTTTTTACTCTTCTACATTTATCTGACAAATTACTAGACACTTTGCACATTACTATTTGAAGAGCAGGTAAAATGATGCATGCAAATAATAATAGAAAAAACTTAGCTCCACCATGATCACTTCATGATTCAGTCAATCATTTAATTGCTTCAGCCAAAATAATAATAATAATTCACAAGAGTGGGATTCTACATTGCGGGGATTTGCTAATTTTCTTTATCTTATGCGGCCGTAAACTGGAAAGATTCGGGGTTTTGCTGGTCTGCAAAAACAAGACATTTAGGAAAACTAGACAAAAAGAATAAATTAATTTGTTGATCAAATATATTCATTAGTGTTAGCACTGTTATCCCATTTTATCAGAGACGTGCTGATGCCTGCTTGACATTTGCAGACAGCAGGGGGAAATGTTTTTCTTGTCAGTTGCTAAACATAAATAATTTAATTAATTTAATACTCTAAGAAGTGATCTTCTTGCACTCTGTGTTCAGAACTGTTACAGTCATTAAATTTCTTAACTACAACTTCATTTGTGGGGCGTAGTCCGTAAGTAGCTTTCTAGCCACTGAATTTAACATCAGTATTACATTTGTATTTTCTGTAAATGGAAACACTTTGTTTTTCTACACAGCAGAAGGGCACGTCAATGAAAGGCCTGCAGGTCACCAGTCCTCTCCCTCCGTACCCTACCGAGCCTGTGGCACCGCCACAAGGCAAGAAAGGCACATCAGCTTTATCCGCCTTACTGGAGATGGAGCAGAACCAGAAGTGAGTGTCTCCTGGGACTGCAGGCCGGCATTTTATTTCTGCTGGAGCCATGAATCTCAGCTGTGCCTGTTTTCTTCCTGCTTCCTCTCAGAACGCTGGAAGAGCAGCAGCAGCAGCAGCAGGCGAAGCCCTCAGCTGCCGTCAGTGAAGCCTCAAGTGTCGCCGCAGCTCCCACATATGTAGACAGCCCCCGCAAGGTGAGCGTCTGTCCTGCGTGTGTGGATCAGACTGAGTTGCTTCAGCCATTTAGCTTTTGCAGACACATGTGATTGTATTTTTTTTAAATTAGCAGTAAATGCTGGGTGGAAATGGTTCTTCTTTGCTGGTGCTTTGGTGTGGGGCTTTTGCTCTTGTTTCTATGCTTCCATCTACATTTTTCTCCATGCTTCTGTTCTGTTCCTGTTGCTAAGCTGTTGGGTGTTTGATCCTGGGTTATGTTCTTCCTGTGTGCTGATAGGACGCTGCCTTTATTTTGGATTTTATTCGTAGCCCTCGCTCCTCCTACATCTATCACTCTCAGGTCAGTAACAAGGTCCCTGGGTGTGTTTTGGTTTGTGTGTGTGTCGCTCCTCTAACTCACTCTGCTTTACTGCATGAGCATAAACACTCTATGTGAGAGTCACATGATGTTTGACTTGCAGGTTCTGGTTTGTACTTTGTGCCCAGTACCTGCTGGTAGGTAGTGACTCTGACAGCTCTCACACTTAGATCACATTTAGTCCACAGTGCCTTTGTGATGTTTCAAGCCGTTTCCTTCAGCTGAGACATTGTTCAGTGAGATTAGTGGTTATGCCACATAAATTAAAAATGTAATGCACTAAATGTTAAAATGATGAAAAGTTGCAGTGAGCTGGCAAAATCAGGGCCTGTATTTGCAGAAAGGATTTTAATTAGCATGTAATTATTTAAATATCTTAAAACAAAACACCTCAAAACACCAAAACATGTCAAATTACATTTTTCAGCATTTAATTTTAAACAATGATCTACATCACTATCAAGCCTGTTACTCTAAAGTCTCTGTAGAATAGAGTAACACTCTGATGAGGGCCGGCGCTCACGCTTATCAGTTAACTACTTATTTTATAACCATGTAGTCCATTTGCACAAACCGCTGCAAGTGAACAAATGCAAGGACACGAATAACCGTGTGGTTTAATATTTTCCATGCAAACTATATATTCTGAATACAAGTTAGTCTAGTCAAATATAGTCAAATAAGAGTTGTAATGATCTACATCCTGAAATCAGGGTGCAGATCTGCAGGTTTGAGATCGGTGCCAGTTTAAATAAATAAAGCTAGTAGTTTGCTAGTGTAACTTGTGCACGATATTATAAAGGAGTGAACTGCACAAAATAAATGTGCTGCAGTAGGTTATAAGGGATATTTTACATTATAGGCGCACCTCACACCTCTTTATTGCTGCAGTTGGTTGACGAAAGCAGAATATTATAGAACACTATACAGAATAGTTTAGAGCAAATAAGTCTGGCATCGGGCCAAATTTCTTTCAAGTCGTTATATGGCGGGCACATCGTAGGAATATCGTCAATTTATTATTTATATTCCGTCATTTACTGTGAGCCACCTCAGATAGAAGTGCACAGGATTCCCGTTCAATCCCTACTTGCTGCTAGTTTTATTTTTCTTCCTTTTCAACAAATTGATTATGAGGAGATCGTTTTTCATGTTCACGATGAAGCACCATCAAACTATGGACGCTTATTTTCGTGTCCCCAGTATCTCCGGGCGGAGGAAATTCCTGCGTTTCTCTTTCATGGGGAATCCGATCTTATCCGATCTTTTCTGACGGCTTTTTCAGAGGTGTGTCAAGCAAGACAGAGATTCGTTTGAATTTCCTTCAGAACTTTTCAAAGTTCTCAATTAAACACGACATAAAGTAATGCTGCAAAGACGATCTTGCGCTTTTATTTTGTAGGCACGTACACCTCACTACACCTCAGTGCAGAAATGATGAGGAATTAAACACGCTCCAACATCAGAAACCTGGATGTTGTTAAAATCATATAAGGATATGAATAAGAAGGTTTCTTATGTTCCAATGCTGGATCCTGAATATGATTCTAACCAGTTCAATTAAACTAAGATATAATCAAAATGTTTGGCTAAAGATCGGTCGCCTCAGGGACGCCGTTAGATGCCTGCTGCCGTCCGTAAAGCATATAATCATTTCCATCTGTTCGGTGACAGTGAGCAGCCTAAATCATGAAATCAATTCTCTCAAGTTCTGCACACACACACGAAGTGTGATCGTGGTGTAACTAACATGTAGCGTGCCACAACTGCACCCACTCACTCAGATAAACCGTACTGTGAGGCCCACTCCTGTTTCCATGCATGACAGCAGGACTGGGTTGGTACAAGGTCTGCAAAAATTAAAAGACAAAGATATTTTCTCACTTCCCTCCAGCGTTATTTATCCATGCAGACACTTTTGTTCTTATGTGTGCATCTTGTGAGTTATGAGTCTCCGAGGTTTCTGCATTGTTTGTGGTGTTTAAAAGTTCAGCAGCAAAGTTCTTTTTATTTAAATGGGTCTCATGCAAGAACCTGTTTGTTTTCTTATCTTTCTTGTACATTTTTTTTTGTACGGTGGACTCTCTTCCAAGGGCCTGACGCATCCAAAAGATTAATATATACAGAGACAAATAAACTACCGTAGTGGCAGAAATCTCATACCATCTGCATGGCCAGATACAGCTAGATGGAAGTGAGAAAATGTGTTGTTCTTGTGGGGAAACCCTTAAAACAAACTGAAAGAGCTCATTTAGTGAATTACTTCTGACTGTCTAGTTGCCCGTTGAAGTCAGTGAGGCTGCCGATAAAGGAGTCCAGCCGGTTGTGACCGCTGGTGCAGCAGCGCAGCCTGCAGGAGAGACTGCAGCCTGCAGCAACGTCACAGACGCCAGGTAACTTCATGTACTGCAGCGATTCACCTGACAGCTGTAACAAAACATGTCTATCACATAAAAATGATTATAAAAACATTTTATTTTAATACTTTTAAACACCATAAAACAGCATTTCACTTCAATGTTTACTGAAACTAAAACTTGTTTTGACCTATTATGATTTAGTTATAATGTATGTTTATAATTTCTTTTTGTGGACCCAAGTGAGAATAGCTGATAACTTGAAACTACATTTATGATGATGTATTATCAAGTTATAAATATGGGGCTGCTTAGAGGTAGAGCGGGTCGTCCACTGTTGGTCCGTGGTTCAATCCCCGGCTCCTCCAGTCCGCGTTGTCGGGCAGATACTGAACCTCAAATTCCACCCGATGCGCAGTTTGCACCTTACACTGATCACGGATCTGTTCACAGCGGGCAGTCTGCAGCGGGGGTCATTTCTCTGTCCTCCTCCTCAACATTCTTGGAGATCCTGGAGGCCATCAAACATCCCACGTAAGATTTGTTGTTGTGTGATTTTTGGGTCTTGATATGTTGTCAGTCAGTCATGCAGGGTTACGAGGGGTCAGAAAAAATCAACATATCCTCACAGGTATTATTCTAAAGATCATGATGTGTTGAAGAAGACTTGAAACTAGCAACTGAAACCATAAACTCACTTAGAAAGTGTTTACTGAGGGAATAAATCAGCTGAGAAGTACAAACATTTTCTCTTAGACGTCTTTTTGCAACCAGTGGAGTCGCCCCCTGCTGTCCGTTAGAAAGAACGCAGGTTTAAGGCTCTTCCGCATTAGCTTCACTTTTCAGACCCAGAGGTTGCCGCTTGTTTGTAATAAAGCATTTTATATTTATTAAAAACATTTCGAGTAAAACTTTAATACATACCTTTGCTTAGCTTATGTTATCTTAGTGGTTCTTAACCTGCGGGGGCCAACTTTAAAATAACTAGACAGACTGTAGTTGTGAATGGAATCACTTTGGTTGGACGCTTTTTTACATTTATTCATTTTATCCAAAGCGACTTACAATTGCTATACACGTCAGAGGTCACACGCCTCTGGAGCAACGCGGGGTTAAGTGTCTTGCTCAGGGACACAATGGTGTCTCTGAGTGGATTCCAACCCGCCCACTGTGTGTGTGAAAGGTTAAGAACCCCTGAATAATAGTGGAAACCAGGCTCTTGGGTTTGGTTGTACAAGGTACTTTATTATGTTGTTCCTGTTTATTTTTTTTCAAATAGCGTTGTGTCTGTGCTCTCTGGTATCACAGGACAGGCGTACAGCTGCTCCCAGAGCAGAAGGGCCTGCCACTCAACTGCTTCATTAGTGCAGAGGTCGTTCATTGGCTGGTTAACAATGTGGAGGGCGTGGCCACACAGGGGATGGCTGTGGATATCATGCAGGTAAGAGTTCTGTGTCCCAAACAGGGCTCCAGACTAACTTTTTGGATTGGTTGCTCTGTTGCGCCTACATTTTAAATTTAGAAGTGTATTTCCCGAAATGAATAAGTGTTCTTTAAGGAAAGATAACAGCGGGTCGCAGAGAATATCACTGAATGCAGTTTCAGCTGTTCGTTAATCCAAATTAGCTTGTTCTGTTGGCAGATAATTTTGCTCATTTTAAGTAATATTTCCCCCATTTTAATGCTTTTTTCCTTGTTTTTGAGGGCTCAGTTTTTGCAGTGTAAGCATGCGTGTTGTGTGCAGGAGTCTGTTATGCGTCTTTTCAGCGGCTCACTGTCTCCGCCTGTTTGGTTTGTGTAGAAAATGCTGGATGAAGGTTTGGTGGTCCACGCTTCTGGAGATGCCTTGCGCACCTTCGTCTACGGATTCTACTTCTACAGGATAGTAGGAGAGAAAGAGGGTGATTTTAAATGCTTTTATCTCAATATATATTCAGTTTTGCAGCTGCTCGGGCAGTTTATCCAAACACTGACTTCTAAATTACAGGCCTGACCTCCCAGCCCCCCTCCACGCCGGCTGGAGGCTGGTCTGCTGCAGCCCTGGAGGACTTTGCCCTGTTCCAGAGGAAGTGGTTCGAGGTGGCCTTTGTGCTGGAGGAGCGCCGACCCTGCGACCTCCCGGCCTTCCTCCTTCCCTGGCTGCCCAGCCGGCCAGCCTCCTACGCAAGTAGGCACAGCTCCTTCAGCCGCAGCTTTGGAGGACGCAGCCAGGCCGCCGCACTGCTAGGTACACCCAGCCCAATCCTCCCGGCCCAGGCCACACCGCAGGGGAGCCACGATATCGCCTCCCCCTCCCGGCCTGATGCAAATCACACAGTCCACTTTAGGGAATTGCCTGGGTCCAGTATTTGCATGTCACACAGGGCAGGGAGGGCTCTTAGTCAGGTACAGATACAAACAGAAATCCTAATTGGTTCCTTTATATCTCCTGCTGATAATTATTTATTCATACATTATAGCAGTACAGTTTGCCCTGCCCGGTATCCACCTTCCTTACAACATCAACCTAAAGGCTCGTTGTTTTTCGGTTTCGTATCAAATGGTTGTGACAAAATTTGGCAGTAAATATTAAATGAATAATTAGGCAGTCACTCCAGGATTTCACGGGTCTGCTTTTTTGTGATTGTTGGGGCCTAAAATGCCAAATTTTGCGTCAGCTTTTCTAAAACAAATTGTGGTGAAAGTTGTGATGTTATTGTTGTTATTATCAATAGACGATTTTCTTTTATGTTCAACCCCAGTACAACAGTGTGATCCGCTTTGGTAAAGAAGATCTGGATCCTGGTCATCACGGTCCTTTGCTGTTGTTTTTGTAAGCGAAACTTGAGACGTCGTTGGTGTCACACACGTCTGCTGCGTCTTGTAAACAAGGAAGTGAGTTTGCTGACGTTTGACAGCGTTTTGTGGGAAACGGTGATGATGGTCAAATCAGCGGTAAGGTTTCAGTGATTGGTAAAAAATTGTAAGTCAAGCTGGATTCACGGGGATTTTTTGAGTAGTTGTGATTGCGACATTGTTAAATCCTGGAGAGGCTGATAAGGATTTTAGCAGATAGTCAAATGACGTAGTGAGAGAGCAGAGGTACAGTTTTAGCCATTGGATGAAACTCTGGCTGCTTATGTAACAAACTGCGTGCTTCTGTAATCCAGTATTAAGCGTGCAAGGTTTGATTTAAATTGGTATTTATTATGATGTTTTGTCAAAGCCCTGATGATTAGACAAGGTCAGGAGGAGGCACAGAGAAAGATATCTTCATAAACTAAATTGTTTTAGTTGTTAGTTGGTTTGTGCTGCAAATTCAATATTAAAAAAACACCAATAAATTTGTACAAACCAAAAAATAATGAGCCGTACATGTACATAACCACCACAGACATACACCTCACCCTTCCAACTTTAGTCACGACAAATTAATCCATCTCACTCAGTGTGATTCTTACCATCTTACCATGTAACGTTTCATGACATCGTCTTCGTCGCCGTCCTTCACCTCGCTGGACTCAGCTCTCCTGACAGTGGACTGTAGATCTGCATTGAACAGCTGGTGGTGTGTTTCTCTAGTCGTAGTACACATCCCCGATCAAACGTTCCCACCTCCCATCGGCCGCACACTGCATGCTGCGTGGGTAGTTAGTAGCTGATCCAGGAGCTGTAGTATTTGGTGTTTCAGTGCATGGTGTGGTGTTAGTGGCTGTGGTTCAGTAGTGCCGTGGTGTGCAATGTCCTCACCTGTCGCTCTCCTGCCGGCTCTTCGACATAAAGCACTGTCACAACGCGGTGGCGGTGCTTCTGCTTCAGCTTGATTCTTGCTTCACCGCTTAAAAGCTTCGTTTGTCACCGCTGACCTCCGTGTATTTGAAAATTCTTGCATCTTTAAAGCAACAACTTCACAGATTAATGCTTTCCCAGTTTGTCATCTGAGCCCTTGGACTGGTTTCCTGGAGTAGTTTTTATGTGGTGCTGAAATCATTCATAAGACACAATCATGGCTTTTTTTGTTGTTCTAATTAACATTTATTGTACCAGGAAACCTCTCTTTGAACTGGGACACATCATTAATGCTGTTTTAACTGTAACCTGTGGGATCGACTAAGGTGTAAGACATGTTTTTAGAAATTAATCCAAACACTCGATGATAAAACTGCTCATGTCAGGGGAAAAAAGTGAGTTTAGGCTGGGCAATAAAATAATAATGATAATTATCACGACATAATTCAATGACAATATAATAAATGTTCAGTAAAGGTTTGATTTATAAAGCATGTAATAAATCCCTTGATTAAAAGAGACTGAAAAAAACATTTTACTAAAATTTACTCCTGGATAGTTTTTGAAAAAAGATTTTATCATGATAGTTTTTCATGTTTTGACCATAAAGAAAAGTTTAAAACCACAATTAAGTTTCTTCAACTTTCGCTCAGGTGCAAAAATTTGCCTTTAAACTTAAAAGATATAATGATTTGACATTTATTGGATGGTTATCGATATTAAACGATATTACATTTTTTATCGCGATAATATTTTTGGCCGTATCGCCCAGCCCTACATACTAACAATAATATTTTCATTTATTTACAAAGCACTTTTCTTTTCCGGACAAATCACAAAGTGCTTCACGAAAGACTTACATTTTTAGAAATGCACAAATCAGACAAGAATAAAATATAAATAAATTAAATAATGAAATAAAATACATTAAATGAGCAAATACAATAATATTACAAAGAGACAGTCAACAAGAAATGAATCAAATTAGGATGTATTCCCCTTGATTGATTGATTGATCCCTGTTTGTTTGCTTCTGTACTATTTAGCGCCTGTTCGGAAATCTCAGAGCTTTCAGAAGAATACAAGATTCTAGTGCTTTTTTTAAAATTAAATTAAATTAAAATTTAAAAAATTAAAACTTTACAGATTTTTTTGTTGTTTTTTGTTTTTTTAAAATAACTAATAAAATATAAAAATAAAATAAAAAAATAAAAACGTTACAGATTTTGGGCTGATTGGTGGTTTTTGTAGCTAGTCTACATTTAATTATAAGGGACTGACGATTGGCGGATTAACAACGTCGTTAACTTGATATGTAAAGTTACATAAGTCCAGCCCTGCGAAATTCCCAGATGTTAAACCTTTTGGATGTTGGCATGAATGCAGGGGTTTTAAGTAAATCCTTTGTTTGAGGCTGATGCTGATATTGACGTATCACAGCTAAAAACATTGATAATATAGGGCAGGTATATTTCATGTTTTCTTTAACACACACAAATATGTTTTGATTTCAATCGGGTTATTCAAACGGCATTTCACAGTTGAAAAATAATCTTGTGCTAAAAAAACAATTAACATAATCAATAAACAATAACAGAAATACGCCAAAAATACATTTAAATTGAGATCTGAAAAACAAATCTAGGTGTTTAATAAAATGTATGTAAATGCAGCCTATAAAGAAACCTGAACTAAAATAAAACTATACTGAACTCTAAAAGTTTGTGTTGCAGGCGAGTGTATTCTGAAATTTTAATTATTTAAAATCATCTTTATTTCTCAGTCTGGACTTTATGTTTATGTACCGACGGGCTCTACTTCCAAATGACTGACTTACTGTACCACCAGCATAATGTTTAGAGTTATAGAGTCACAGACCTCGGTGGACTGTTTTCCTTTTCTAAACCATCTAACCGATCCAAAACATTTAGCCTCACCACCTCTGCTCTCACTCCTCAGTCTGCCTGCCCATCATGCCATCCATGTCTCCTTCTTTTGCTTCTTTTTGCCTCCCGTCCTGCTGTCTCTCCACTTCCCTCCCTCCCTCCGTCTGTCCTCCAGCTGCCACCGTCCCGGAGCAGAAGACGGTCACTCTGGATGTGGACGTTAACAACCGCAGTGACCGAACCGAATGGTGCAGCTGTTACTACCACGGAAACTTCTCCCTCAACGCTGCCTTTGAGATCAAGCTGCACTGGATGGCTGTCACTGCTGCTGTGCTTTTTGAGATGGTAACTAGACGTCGACCTCCACACCCTTTTTTTTTTTTTGATCCTTAAAGGTTCATGGGTCACACCTCACCCTTCAGGAGAGGCACAATTGCAGCACCTTTACAGAAATCTTTCATTCCAGTCAACCAGAGATGGAAAAATTTACTCAGAGTAAAAGTAAAAAGTAGCTCATTTAAAATTTACTCAGAGTAAAAGTTGCTTGGTTACCTGTTCCTTAAAGAACTTAAGATCTTATTTATACGTATTATACCTATTAAATTATTAATCCTAGTAGATCAGCAGTGTGTGAAATACTCAGACCAGCCCTTCTGGCACCATGCCACGTTCAAAGTCATTTAAATCCCCTTTCTTCCCCATTGTGATGCCCCGTTTGGACTTCAGCAAGTTGTCTTGACCATGTCTACATGCCTAAATGTATTGATTTGCTGCCATGTGATTGGCCGATTAGCTTTTTGTGTTTACAATCAATTGAACAGGTGTACCTAATAAAGTGGCCGGTGAGCGTAGATCACACGTTCTTAAGTAGTCATGTATTTTTGATTTGCTTGGCTTGCCATACCGTGTCAGCCAGACACAACTAGCAGCTAGAGGAGAGATCAGACAGGTTTGAAACTAATCTACAGCATGTTATCTAAACCTCTGATTTGGAAGCGGAACAATAATCACCTCTGTTTTGAATATTAAAATTTTCAAAACACCCAACAGAGTGAAGTCTACCCAAATTTAGTTCGCCATCGCTGGAGTTTGTGGGACGGACTTTTCCCTAACACTTAGTCATTTTAACCAGCTCTTATACTGGCTTCCACTAAGATACTTCCAGATCCCTTACTTAAGACATAAAGTACTTTTAGACACACCCGACATTCTCAGTAAACACAGATGCTTTTTAAAACAAGGAAGTAACATTGGAACTATTTTTGGTTGTGCAGCAGCCAGTAACACAGAAAGTATTGAGGAAATGAAAAGTGGCTTCTGAGAAGCATCAACACAGAAAAGTTAATGACAAGGAATCAATGAAGAACCTTAAGTGTAAAAAGGTTGTATAAAACAAGAGAATGATCCTGAACACAAACACCTTATAGAAGAGAGCAACAGTTTAATCTTTCCAGATTCTTTCACAGTGTCTTGAATATTATAAAAACAAATCAGTCCACAGGTAAGAGAGTGGAAAATATGCTCAAGAAAGAACTGAAACACAGGTAGCTGCTGTGAGAGATGTTTAGTGATTTGTGCCACTGGAGATGAAAGACAGGATGTCAGAGCTTTAGCACAGACCGCAGTTCCTGTTTTTTAACTGTGAGAAATATGTAAAGTGGATTTAACTGTGAACAGGGAGGTCATGAGAGCAGAAATTTAGTAGTCTATACCAGTACCAGTTAAATTCCCCGATTCTCCATACCAAATTCGATACCACAGTAAAAAAGATAAAGATAACAATAAATCCAATTTACTTCTACAAACACTCCTTTAATAAAAACATTTTGACATTACAAACAACTAACAGCTGTGAATGCAGAACAGATTAGAGCTAATTTAATGTCAGTATATTCATAAAAAGCAAGCTATTGAAATTACAGCCCTGCAACGTGCAAAATTCATTAATTTAATCATTTGCAACGGCGGTCCACAAACCAACGGGTGACGTCGCCATGACTACGTCCATTTCTTATATACAGTCTGTGGTTGGAACCCACAAATCAACAGTTGTGGCTCTATTTGTAGGTCGGTTTTGCTGTCTAGGATGTGAAAACATTAAAGCTTAAGAAACCACTCAGATCACAGAATCAACTTCTGAGGTCATGATCAGCTGAATTCAAACATATGAGCTACTGGGGGGTTTTGACATTTTGTGAACAGAATCAGGAAGCCTGTTGTATGGCTGCTTTCACCTTGTAGACAAAGAAGGAGCAAACTACAGACAGTTAACCGCTTATTATCTGTCAGGTTCAAGGGTGGCACAGGAAAGCAGCCTCCTGCGGCTTCCTGCTGGTCCCTGTGCTGGAGGTTCCTTTCGCGCTGACGTCTTACCTGTACGGAGATCCGCTGAGAGCCCAGCTCTTCATCCCTCTGAACATCCACTGTCTGCTGAAGAGCGGCAGCGACAACCTGTTTGAAGGTACAGAAGCCCGCCGACTGAAGTCTGTGTGTGATGAGTAGCTCAGTCTAACATCTGTTTTTAATTCACCCAACAGGTTTTGAACCAGAGACGTACTGGGAGAGGATGCAGCTCTTTCAGGAGGCCATACTCTACAGGTTGTTGTTGTTTTGTGGTTTCCTGATGTACAGTAATCTGTGGAGTTATGTGTGTGCCTCAGGGCTCGATGTGACATTTTGTGCACAGATAAACATTTTGTTTGCAAGCACATAAGTTATATTTAGGGTCCGGGCACGAAACATGCTTTTTCTTTCTGCTGGGGCCCAAACATTCTCCAAAACTCATGAAACTTTGCACAAAATTTAGGTCCTGAGAAAACGTACGTGTCCTGTTTTCATGCATGCATTTAAATGAAACATTTCTTTGAGGGGTGAAGTTTTCTTTTTTTTAAAAATGGATTTATGTCTTTGCAAAAAAAATCGCACGCTCAGAAATAAGGCACAAATACAACTCCATAGCTATCCTCAAATTTAGGATTAAAGTGAATTTCAAGTTGTCTTTACAAAATATTTTGTCTGAATTTCTGAGTTTAAATTATGTAAAAATGTGTAAATGCTCTTTCCACCAGATTCGGCTTCGTGCATGACAAGTATTCCGCCTCTGCTTTTAATTTCCCGTCTGAGAACAAGCCCCAGTACATCCACGTTACAGGTTTGTCACATCACGACATTAAAAAACTGCCCACATCCGTCTGTTTTCTGGACACTTTGGACACTTTAATCTGCTTCTCTTCTGGCAGGCACCGTGTTCCTGCAACTGCCGTACTCCAAGAGGAAGTACTCGAGCGGGCGCCGACGCAGAAACTCCACCACCTCCAACAGCCAGGGGCCGTTCGGCACCGAGGAGCGGGTCGGTTACTACTGGGCCTACAACACCATGCTGACCAAAGCCTGGAGGACGGGCGTGCTGGGTGACGAGAAGCTCGCCGACCGCCTGCTCAGAGATTTTACCGACTTCTGCAGCAACAAGAACAACAGACTGCTAAACTTCTGGGACAGCTGCCAGGAGAAAATGAACGCCAGCGCTCCCTGACAGGAAGAGAGAGGACTGCAGGAATGTGAAAAATCATGAAAATCCAGATTTACACACTGTTCTTTAGCTGCTGTTGAGTTTGACTGGCCCGCTGCTCCGACTGAACCCCTCTCAGAATGAGACACTGACCTTTGTGGATGTTTACACGCGTGATTCTCTGGTTTGGATGATGGAACAGTTTAAATATCAAATTCACGCCTGGAGAGCAGAGATTGTGCTTCAGTGCTGCATCCTGTTTGTGTTTATTTACACAATATAAATAAGTTATCTAACATCATCATTTGTTTTATGTTGTTTTTGTAGTACAAGGCAAAGCCGTCAAACAAGGAACTCTGCCGGCCTCTTAAGCACCAGTTTTATCATTTCTTTTGCATCCAGTGAACAAACACTTCCTGTCATTTTCAGCCAGTCACAGGCTAAAGTTCTTCCTATTCACGTCCTCGCAGACAAAAACGCTCCATCACAGATCTCACCGTAGCGTGTACAGATGCCTTTGAGGTACCCAGTGGGGTTCCAAAGGAATTCAAGGCAGGAATTGTCTTAAACTCCATCCACACTACTCCGTTTTAGTTTACAAACGGGAATTAAAACGAATACGATCCGTCCACAGCAGCGTTTTAGCGTCGATCTCCGTCGACATTAAAACGACTGAAAACGCAAAGCTAGGGCCCGTTCAGGTACACTGGGCATGTGCGTGCCAGTGTAAACAGGAAGCAGATGGTCTATTTCGTAGTTACAGAAGATTTGGCAAAAGAATAAATAAATGCATGCACCAATAAGGAGCTGGGACTTGAATGCAACACGGGAGTGTGGCGGCGGCAAAAACAAACTGGGAGTCGTTGGAAAGTAAACGGCGACGTGCGCAGTGCAAGTGTAGGGAAATAAGTGTTGTTTGCACCGTACGTAATATTTTAATAAAAATACAATGTCAAAAACCCGGTCAGCAGCATCTGTTTCTGCTTTGCAGGACTTATGAGACCCAATCAGACAGCTGATCGTGCTGCGTCATCGTTTCTAAAGTCCTCCGTTTTGGTCTGTCTTCACTAAAACGCCCTCCGGAGTTATGAAACGCAAAACAGGGTCCGGCAGCGTTTCCAAACTTCTCCGTTTAAGGGCCCGTGTCCACCAAAGCGTTTTTTGCCGGCTGAAAACGCCTAGCTGTGAGCGCTAGGGTGCGTTTTGGAGGCGCAGTGGGGGTTTTTCGAGACGCTTTGGTTGCTATGATACATAATTTCCGTGGAGGCGATGTTCTGCAAGTAGAGCAGCCTACTTTATTTACTGAATGTAAAAATGTCACCACAAAGTACGCAGGCCTACCTGCTCTGCATGAGAAGAAGGCTGAAACAGGGGAGTCTGTGACTCTATAACTAACTTTTGTTTTTATTGAATCTGTTCATCTCAAATCTTCAGCCAAAAGAAAATAGCCTTTATTAAACGATAGAATAATTGAAGATCACACAACTAGGAAACAAGACATTAAAGAAAAATACTTAGCATGAAGTCTTTCTACATTTTAACTAGGCTATTTAAAATTCCTCAGATTATGTCATGCTTCTATAT
>JAPMOB010234007.1:0-15028 GCA_029875015.1 Lepomis gibbosus
TATATATATAGAAACAATAGGCCAATAGAAACAATAGACTATTAAACCTAAATCTGGAGGTCTGAGACTCTTGCTTTTGTTAAAATGCAACAACAAGTCCTCTTAGTAGCTTTACAAAGTCTGTATCATGTTTGGATTCAAACCAGTGCTTCCCCATGAAATGTGTGGAATAACTTGTTTTTACTAAAGCTGAATTTTAACTTTAATGTACATTCTCACTGGGACTTTAATATTTGAACAGTAGAAAGTTAGACAAAAGCTTTTCTCTAATTTTGAAATGTGTTTCTCAGGAGCTTGCATTAAAAAAAGACAAAAACAAGACCATCAGCTTACCTTGACAGCCACCAGTATCTTCTCCTGGTCTGGTGAGAGGTTGTAACACTCAGCCAGAAAGACTTTTCCGAAGGCTCCCTCTCCCAGCTCTCTTTTCAGCACAATGTTGTGTCTCTTAATATGCTGGACAACTATTGAAAAGGGGAGAGACAGAGAACAGGATGAGAAATCCACTTTAATCATGGCCATGTTGGTTTAGAAACACCATGTGCGTTCACATTAGGTCACAAACAAACGAGACACCTGATGTTGGAACATTACATCAAACAAGCTTAAATGAATCATATTCAATTGTGTGGTTAATCTGTCCTTATCATACAACGACAATACTATTAGTGATTTAATCAAAATAAAATATGTGTTATATTGTAGATTTATGTTAATTATGGACGGAAACATAGCTGCAGAGTTTGCTAACTATCTAGGAATTACTGGCTGACATTTTTAATTTTTTTTCAATTGGTTCTCAAGCACTCACAATCCACACAGCCCTGTTCTTGGGGGCATATTTATTTTATTTATGTTTTATTTTACCATCAAGTATAATTGGCAGAAGAATTATTACAGTATTTAACTGTGTATGTATGAAGATATTTGTTGTGTTGCATAAATATTTTATGTCATCATTTATACATCATATGAATATTACAGCAATTAAGCAAATTCACTGTTTCACGCTAGTGTGATCCAGTTTTTCCTGTAGTGTAAATATAAAAAAAACACATCTCTGTTTCATGTACATAATCTCTCCCCACTTTCTGCTCTCCCACAGTTGGATCACAATCGACAAACCTGCTTTCTGTTGCTAAGTAACTCGTGATTCCACGCCACGCTGATTTTTTAGAAGAACTGGCATCACACCATGGTGATGATACAAGGTTTTATTCTACACAACAGTGTGGTGCCCTAATGATAACCTAGCTAAGCCCTGTCTTTTTGACTGAGGGCCAGATGTGCAACTGTCTGCATGCAAGGAAACATGTATTACCCTGCAAAACATGCACTTGGTTACTTCTTGAACACACACACACACACACACACAAACACGCACACAGAAAGAGAGAGAGGACACCAAGAGCTTAGATTTATCTGTGATGTGATTAAGAGGCGCATTTGAAGAAAAGCTGTCCACTCAGAATATCACATTAAAGCCCAGCTAGACTCTCAGAAGCTGCATCGATCTACACTGTAAGCTACTGAGGTCCACCATAACCCAATATTGTACAGACTGAGACAGAGAGAGAGAGAGAGAGAGAGAGAGAGAGAGAGAGAGAGAGACAAACACAGCTGGTCTACATCAGATATTCAAAAGCATCTAATTGTCAGTGTATGATTGTGGTAGAGGAGGACACACTCGCAATACAATATGTGTGTGTGGGTGTCTGCAATAAAGTGTCTCTGTAGGCTTTGCACACATACAGTAAGGCAAGACACAGAAACTACATAACCTACATCTGACTTTATAGGGAGAGTTTTAACCATACCAATTCCACCAGTTAGAGATAAGATAGGACTTCTCAGACCATTTCAGTATTTACCTACCTCCACCCTGATCTGGCTTGTTGTCAAGGCGGGAAAGAGGCACATTCAGAATATACAGAGAAAAAACTGATTTTGAGATAAGAAAGTACATTTTTTTGACCAATTCTATATTTTGTTTATTATCAATACTATTGTAGATACAATTGTATAGCTTATATTAGATAGAAATGTAGTTTCTACAGGCCACAGGCAAGCCTACCGAGAACATCAGAAGTCCTATGCAAGGTCTTTGAGAGATGCACATTCCCCTCATCAAAAAGGTCATTAACCACTCCCTCCAAGCTGGCCATGTTCCATCAATACTGAAAGCTGCTGTCAGCATGCCACTTCTCAAAAAACCCACTTAGACCCAGAAGTCCTTGCCGACTACAGGCCAATCTCCAACCTTCCATTTCTTTCCAAGGTGCTGGAAAAAGTAGTTGCTGCACAGCTTCAGGACCATCTACGACAAAATAACCTGATTGAGAAATTTCAGGTTTCCACCCCGGCCACAGGACAGAAACAGTCCTGGTCAGGGTCACAAAGGACCTGCTGATGACTGCAGATGCTGGCTCTCCATCTCTTCTCATCCTTCTGGACTTGACTGCAGCTTTCGATAATGTGGACCACAACATCCTCCTTCGCCATCTACATTGCATCAGTCTTTCTGCCTCTCTCTATGAGTGATGTTCATCCTACCTCATCGGGACAACTGAGTGTGTTGCCTTGGGAGAGGCTTAATCCCTGACACATAACATCACCTGTGGTGTCCCTCAAGGCTCAGTGCTTGGCCCTACCCTGTTTATTCTCTACATGTTGCCCCTTGGCCATGTCATCAGCCAGCATGGAATTTCATTCCACTGCTATGCTAATGACACTCAACTTTACCTCTGGACAAACCCATTCCCCGCTGCTGCCCTGCATGAATGAAGCAAAACTTTCTGCAGCTAAACAGCTCAAAGACTGAAGCCATCTCAGTTGGCACAGTACAATGTGTGCTTTCCCTGACCACCTGAGGACACCACATACTGTGGATGCTTTTAAATGTAGCCTTAAAACCACCTTTTTAGAAGAGCTTTTGATTGAACTCTTGCCCCTTTCTTTTGATTTATTGTTTGTTTTTTATTTTCAGGCTTTCTATGTATTTTTATTTTTAGCACTACCTGATTTATCATGTAGCACTTTGGGATTTGCTTAAATATAAAGTGCATAACAAATCAAATTTATTATTATTATTATTTGTAAGGGAACATGTGATGCATTTTCCCCTCCTACTTTCAACAGCTAGCTAGCTAAACAATGGCTGTCTCACTCAGAAACACTTTGTTCTGTTTGTCTTTCTGCTGCAAGATGCTTAATTCCCTCTGAAGCGGCTGTGAGCTGCACTTTATCAGAGGTGCTGAAGTGAAAATTTGCGTGGATTTGTAGTGACATTTCTGCATGATCACGAAGATGATCATGAAGTGTTTTCAGTTTCGGTTTTCTACCTCTGATGAAGAGCAGTGTGCTTGTCTCATCTAGTAATGTTACAGTCCCAGATGGCTCTGTGTCTGTCAGACGGTCTACAGGGAGTAGCCTACTATATCATATCAGCAGAACAATAACGCAAGATAATGCACAGCAGGCAGATTTTGTTAAAATATTATGGCTTCATTCTCATTAGATTACGATTGTATTATTGTAATATTATGACTTTTGTCTCAAAATATTATTCTGAAAATGTCAGAGAACACAGATTTGTGGGAGAGATTGTTAATGTGCAGTGAGTTTTGATCAGAAAACCTGCTGAAACAGAGGAGCTATTAAAGTCCAGGAGTTTATAATTGAATTAAGTAATTTCTCACTGAGGTGAAAAGGTGCTACAAGCACATTTGAAGAGGTTACTTCAGTCATGCCTACATGTGTGTTGACTCAGCAGGGATGAAAATGAGAAAACACGTGAAAACGTGAAAGATTTCTGGGCTAAGCCCCCAATGTTTCAAGAGCCTGGAAACGCCCCTGGTTGCTGAACCACTACACTTGCTGCACTCTTGCTTGATAATCTGTGTGCTGTAGTACTCATCACTGCTGTTAAGGAAAACAGCTAAAGTAGTAAGTCTTTATCAAGTGAAAGCCATAGATAGCAATAGTTATAGCATAGCTGATAAGCTATCAACACTAAATAATAATCAAAACTAAATTAAATTTTAGTTGAAAGTTAAAATGGATAAGAAAGCTGAGAGAACACATTTTATTGGTACTGGTATTGGTGCATACTGAAGTTTCTCGGTAGCCAGACTCTTTAGTCATACACTGTATAAAATACGGTCTCTGCGAAGTCAGCCATAGGATTCTGAAAAGCGACTGTGAAGGTCAGTGTGGTGGCTCTAGCTAACACCATCTGGCAGTGTCTAAATCTGCTGGTTCCCAGCTGGTACAAAAATGGGCAAATACCATAGCTATAGAGACCCAACCCGCTGTTTTTACCAGGCTGTAAATATGTTGATTTCTGCTGTAAAATTGTGCATTTTAACATGAGGGTCAATGAGGATTGACTCGCTTTTGAAGCCAGCCAAATTGGAAGAACTGCAGTTTTTGGCACTTCTAGGTTGGCTTCATTTTTTAACCCCGGAGGTTGCCGCTTGGTATTAGGCGGGAACCTCTCACTTCATTTTTGATTTCCAAGGGGTGTTATCAACAGTCGCAGACCATAATGCCTCTGGACGCAATTGGATGGACCTATAACCAATCAGAGCAATGTTACGTAGTGTTGAGCGACACATACAAGTTGGTGTCGTGCAGTACACTAAAATGTGTTTCTGAAAATCTTTGGCAAATATGGTCATTAAAACATTTCCTCATTATGCTGATAAAAAAAACAATTCAAGGGACATTATGTCTATTTTTACCTTTGGCAAATTAGCACTTTATAAACATAATGTTTAAAGGAGACAGGTTTGTGTTTATGTCTATTATCTCTTCCTGATTGTCTTCACTTTAAACTTCAAACAACAGTAGCAGGTCACAGATCTCAGTGCACTCACAATTCCCCATGCACCAGCGGCAGCAGCAGCACACAATAAACCCACATCCCCCACAAGACAACTACCCACCATTTAACCAGCTAATAACCTCACCGCACCATTTGTGTAATAAGCATTCACCCATAAAAACGCCTCGCACCACTTCTCCTTAATTAACACCCTCGAATAGCAAATAAATTGATGTGTGCAGACCAACGCTTTTTGCTTTTTTTGTCTTTGGCAGGAAGATTTGGTGTTGTTCTCACAGCCTTTCCTGTTGTTTTTTAAAATGTGTCTTTATTGTTAGATATATGGCATCATTGCAACTAATGTTGCATTTATATATTCAACAATTTCCCATGATTGCTGCACATAGCAATCAAGAACTTTCAAAATTAAGTTATTTTATTTTATATAGCCTTATATCGCTCATAAATTCTGCATTCCAGCTGTCTGCCTATGCAAATTTACACTCCTTCTTCCATCCTGCTTTCATTATTAAACTGTATCTCTGTGTGCTCTGCTATACATCACCCCTCTTCACCTCAATCAGTATCCTTAATTAAGATCTACAGAAATATCATTCCCCATTTACCAAACTTTACACTCTTATTCTCTGATGTTTTTCTTAATTAGTACCAGTTTTCCACGCTTATCGTATTCGCTCATTTTCCCTCATTTAGCATCGCTCCATCCAGTCTCATTATCTTACTCTTACTTTCCTTATTTAGTATCCCTGTGTTCCATCATTTATTTCTCCCTCTTGCCACCCCCCTCAGCTGCTCACTTTTTAATCAACAGCCTCTAAACATTAACATCTAGGCATGTCTTCTTCTCCCATTCTGTTGCTCCATCAATCACTTGTTTATGACAGCACTTATAACATTAACATCAAGAGGAATAATATTTCCCATCAACCACCTCCTCTCCCACCTTTTTCCATCTGTGCTTTTCCTCTGTCCTCTGATCTCTCCACGTCTCCCTATAGAGCCACCTCTCACACCTAATCAGCTTCTTATAAACAACCAAAGAAATTAATGTCGCGGGACATAATTATTCCCCATTTGCCATCTGCCTCTTCTTCTTTTCCTTCTTCTCTCATCTGCCCAAAATCTTTCCATGACCCTGTGTGCTGACATAAAACAGCTTGGAAATTGTGGGTTTGGTAGTTTTAACCAAGCAATGAGATCGGTCAAAGTCACAATCATATTTGACAGATGCTGTGAAAACAGGACCAGCAGAGACTACAAACTGACTAATTCTCCAAGCAATTTATACCTGACTCTAATTTTCCTTTCCTTCTTTCTAGTCAGCCTCCAATTCCGACAATATGCACTTCCATCAGGAGGTGTAGCTATTTGTGAGAAAAATTTTCATAAGCTTAGTGTGTATGGGCGTGTGTGTCTGTGTAAATGGGTGTTTTCAAATACCGTATGCATGTGTTGACTTGATGATTAACATTTTCCAGAGCAATGTTAATCTTTATTCCCTAGACACAACAAAAAACAAACCCCAAAAATCTGCAGGGATGGAAAACTGTGGAAAAATTGACAGATACTGTACTCAAAGCCAAGAGGAAATTGTAACATAACAAAAATGAATCAGAAAAACCTCTCCCTCAGTTCACTGAGGGCATCGAGGTCAAGTCCTCTGTACTTTCTCTCATAGTTTTAGCACTTTTGTTTAGGACCTAGAATGAGTTTATATTCTACAATGAAAACCTTACACATGTACTTTATAAGCTAATTCCACTATTTTGTCTCCCTCTCTCTCACTCTATGTATGTTTAGTAGTTTACTAGTTTGACATTTTGGAAAAAATTAGTATTTGCTTTTATGCCATAATTAGATGAAAGGACTCTAATGTCTGTGCGGTAACGTTAAATATGTAGCTGGAGCCAGCAGCCAGTTAGCTTAGCTTAGCACAAAGACTGGAAACAGAGACAAACAGCTAACCTCCAGAAAGTTACTATGACAGGTCAAGAAATAGTGCGGCAAATAACTTAAGAATGTATCATTTTACATTGTGCTTTTAGTATAGAAACATAAGAATTATTTAATTGTAGAGGTGCTGGAAGGCAGATTGTGTTTTCTGGACAGAGCCAAGATGGCGGTTTCCTTCTAACATACATAAGCTAAGTGGCTGCTGGCGGTTCATATTTACAATGCAGACATGAGATTTGTGTCAATCTTCTCATCTAACTTTCACCAAGAAAGCAAATAAGATTGTTAAAAAACATAAATATTCCTTTAAAGCCAAAAAATAATAAACATTTAAATTTGACAGCATTGAGAAGTTAATATTGTGAAATCCAATTTAAAACTTTATGGTCAAAATTTCCCCAACACATTCTGGGAAGTCTTCTGCAAAGAGAAAGTTATTCTAGTCCTGAGTTCAAGTTTATAAGCAGTTGTTGATTTTCATAAGAATGTCCTTAAAATAACTGCTACATTCAAATTAACTTGAGCAGATAAATAAATAAATAAATAAAATATCAAAATGATTAAAATAAAAATTTGGGACTTTTTTGTGGTTTCTGTGTGGGGAACTGGATTAATGACCTCAGTATTCAATATTACAGGCCAGAAGCTAGTTAAAGCCACAGTTTAAAAAGAGTTCAGTTCTTGGCATGCAATCTGATGCCACTTTGCCAAACTGTCTCTATCAAAGGCTATTGTACGGGTCTGAAAAGGCAGAATGCCAAATAATCGGTCAGATAGTTTCAGTATTTATGCTGCCTGTCTGTGAGTCAAAGAAGCCCACAGAGTAATAGTTGTAATGGCGGTAATGTATTAAAAACGCACACGCAGGCACACACACATGCACAGCAGTACATTATTGACTTGCATTGATCCTCAGCGCTTTCATTCTTGTCTTTAGGCTGTAAATCCCGATCTATCTTTTATCGCAGGACTAAAGAGGTCATCATCCACCAGTCCCCAATCATTGTACCTCCTCAACCTTGCCCCCAGCAGAAAGAGCCTGAGGGTGCGCACACACACACACACACACACACACACACACACACACACATACACGCACTTCCATAATTTACTGCAACACAAGGCCAAAGCCTGGCAAAGCTTTTATTACTTGCCAATAATCATAATGTCATGTTGATGGACCAGGTCAATATCCTTGTGTGCTCTCCGTCTGTCTATTTGACTGTTGCTCTCTCTCTCTGTCTCCTTCTGTCCTCCTCATGTGTCTCTTTTCTTTTATTTTTATTGTCTCTTTCTCATTCCTGCTTTCCTTGACCACTTTCTCTTTGCTCTTACATTGCGTGCTTTGTTGAATTTGTTGTGTACACATGTTGCATTCTTTATAAAGAAAATTTGGGGAAGGTCATCCTCAGGAAAAAATAAATACTTCTACCTGAACATATTCTGCTACCTTTCAGCTCTGATTATATATGTGTATGAATCACACATGGAAGTCTCAAATTTATAAATGGATTTGTGGCTAACATATGCTCGGACACACACACACCCACTTGCAAATTAATGGACTTTCTATTTCCCACTTCTCTCTCAGAATTGACAGCTTATCATCAGCAGCTTCAAGGTCAGTGCCATGACAGCAGGAAAGATGTCGCCATGGTAACCTACGTGTACCACACAAGTACTGTTGAACTTGAATACTCGGCAGTATAGCACATAATGGATTGATAAACATTTTAACATGTGGGTACACATAGCTGAGATTTGAACTTACACGTGTCAGTTTTGAGCAGGCTGTTTGTACTCCTGAAGTACTGCGGGTTTTCTATCACTGGGATCTTGGTCATGCCGATGATCACTGCATCAGGGCCCATCTCTGAGGAGGAAGGAGTGTTGCTGCCATTGGAGACATGGTGAAGAGGAGAGGCTGAGTCATCATCGTTACTGATCACTGAGGATGGTCCTGAAAAAGCAGAGAGAGAGAGGGCGGTGAGAGGGGGGTGATCACTGCTGAGTTCAGCTGTTTCATCTTATCTTTACGACAATCGACAAAGGTCTTGCATGTGAGATGGAAAAGTATTTCAGCATGTATGCCAGCCATGTTAATAGTATAAGGACATAACAGAATGAATAGAGTTGTTAAGAGCTGATTGAGGCAATGAGATCATAAAGTGGGGAGGTTAAGATATTGTTGATCACAATAGACATCAAATAGAAAGAGAGAGACGTCAGTTACATTTTGTAACATTAATTCTTTGTTTGTTGCCAAAGCCGTGTTACAGGTCACATATGAGAAATCTCAACATACTCAAATGTGTTGCTACATAACCATTATCAGTGATCCAGCGTTCTTTGCAAGCAGGGTCTGAATTTGTTTTTGTCTGCAAGTCAAAAAAATGATCTGACACTTTTCATCTTTGTGCTAAAAGAAGGAATAATCCCATCAGTACATGACACCTTAACAATCATTAACAACCAGTAATTTTAAAGGTAAAGACAGATGACAACAAATATAGCGTACAGATATTTGTGAGTTAATAACAGTCAGTACTCAATAATATAAAACCCACAGTTCAACTACCAGTAAATCCTTATTTCAGTTCAAATCTCCACAAGTCCATGTTTCAACAAAAATCTGCACTTCAGGATCCCAGTAAGCAAATAAAAAAATACTCGAGTTTCAGTACAAAAGTTGGCCAATAAAAATAAAATCAAATGACGCCTCTTGCTCTAACAGACAAGTTTAGGGATTCTCCAACAACACCGGAGTTACCCCCCTCTGACTTTTACTTCTTCCAGGTAGATGTGGGCCAATATAGAGGATACTGGTGAGCCCACACTGAGCCATGCTTCTGTCTGTAGAATCCCCTGTTGCACTGAAAATAGTGGTATTCAGACAGAGGTCCAGCAATTTGCAAATCTGGACCCGGGCTGGGGTTAGTTCTGGTGTTCAGGGTGTTGTCTTGTAGCAGTCATGTCCTTACAGTTTTTACTGCCTCCATGGTGGAGATACATGTGAAAGAGGAGTGATATAATCCATTTACATGAGAGTAGAGAAACCATCTCTCAACTGGGGAGGACTGAGACACCACTTATCCACCACCTATGGTGCTGTCCTTTCACCACTTTCCAGGAGATTCAAACTCTCACACCTTGCCTCATGACAATGCCAATGACGGCCGTTCAGTCCTGGCCTCAGGTGACTCTAACGACCATAACAACAGGTGAGCGTCTGAAACAACCTCCACCCACTCCTTTATGACGTTGGCATTTAGGGGAATTTTTTTAACTTTCCAAAAATGACAAGCAAATCTGCTTAACGCAACAATTGTCCAGGTGTGTCTCATACAGCACAAAGTCATGAAATTGGCTAAAAGGTTGCAAAAAAAACACAGAATCATTAAATGCAATGCAAACATATCCAAAAAGGCACCACAAAGATAAAATTGTTGCAACTTCCTCAGGGAAGTATAAACTGCTGTACAGTGTTTTAGTGCTGATAAGCCTTCAAACTCATCTCTTGCCCAAACTGGACTTCCTGGATCATATTTGAAATAAGACCCTCAGGAAACAAGCACCCAACAACGCAGCATTTTTGCATTTTTTTAACGAAGGGCTGTTTTTGGCCTGAACGTCCACTTTTTGAATTTCAGACTGGCCTCTTACTCTTGTAAAATTACGGGTAGATAGATTCTTCTGCTGACCATGAGCACCACCCCATTACACTGGCCAGTGCAAACAGGTTTAATGTGCACCAGCAGTGTAAGAAGTCAGAAGAGGACTAACAGGACAACATCTGACAAAGTTAGACTGTGTTACTGTATGTAGGTCATGTGGATGAGGAGAATATAGGTAGCTGGTCTCACAGTGTTCAAGTGTTCACTCTGGTCATCTTGTTTGGATAAGCACAAATTTGCAAATTTCCATGAGTGAAAAATAAGGCCATAAGAGTCCCATTGGAGGGCCACGCCTGTAGCACTAGGTGCTTTGTCAAATGTGGTTGTTTTCATGTTTGACTGCTGGGTTATTTTTTAGGTCAGGCTCTACAGCATTTAACGATGAACTCAAGGAAAGAAAGAGACCAAAGTGTGTTTCTACAAAGGAGGGTAACCGAGGGAATTCATGTATGCCTTCAATAAGCCAAATGCCAGTAATCTAGAAACCTGGTGGAGTAAAAACCAAGAAATCCAGATTCAGTGCTCTCAGTTGTTACAATAATTTTATCTTATATGAAAATATCTTTGGAGAATAAGCTTTTCTATATAAAAACTCAGAATTCTATAACTTTCTCAGTCCAAGTTAGAAAATATTGGATATCAAAACTCATGTTTCATACAACAGACATTTTTGAAAGCAAAAATGCAGAAACAGTATGAAGCAAGACACTGCACACAGACAAGAGGTGGGATGGCATGATTAAGTCACTGAGCCCAACCCTTTCATAGAAAAATGGTTTGTTTTGGCAACAAAGTGAAGGTGTTATAGTTTCTAATTAAGACAGCGAAGACAGTCCATGAAGCTGATTACATGTTTGTCAGTAACAGTGCACCTTCATGGCAGTGTGGCTAACGTTCTGTGTCTTTAGGTTGAGTGCCAAAGCAAACATTATCAGCTTTTATTCTCGGACAGACAGTATCACTAAATAGCAGCTATATTTTCAAGTGCACACAGGCAGACATTGGTGCTCACTCGGTGCACACTCCCTCTCACATAAGATACAGAAATTAAACTGTTAAACACTTCAGAACACAACTGGGTAGGTTTGTGTCACTTTCAACAGTAACTTCACTTCTGCTTTATACTTACAAACAAAGGATTTTTTCAAATACATCTTAAAACAATTTCCACATGCACGTGGTTAAAATCATTATTGGTCGCTGTAATCATTCCTCCTCTCCATACTGGCCACAGTGGCGGACTTTAGCAAAGGAAACAGTTATTTGTGTCTTAGTTTTGCTCTGCAAATCAATGTTGTTTTTAAGCATGCCCACTATTTTACCATAATCTTAACTATATGCACATGTTTATTATTGTAATCATGCAAACAAAATTCACAATCAATTCGTTTTTGTGCCTAAAACTAAACAAACCTTAAACATAGTGTTGTCACATCTAAATGTTTTATTACTTATTATTATTAATCACTGTTTATTTTCCCAAAAGTGATTTGTAGACAAATGATGTCGTCCTGCTGATTGAAGCATGACTGTAGAAGGCAACTATACGTGTTTTGTCCTTCAGTTTGCAAATTACACAACTGTGAAAAAAAAAAATGCATTTGTGCGTGCAAGAGTAACAGTGTATGTGGGCACTTCATCTCTGACAGCAAACAACCTCACAAGGTTACAAAAATGAGAAGAACTCGCCAAAGTGGTGACGTTTTAACAGTCCCAATGGGGCCAGCATTTAAATGGATACAGGGTTACGACTTTTTTCACTTCCTTTACTTCTTGATTTTGATCAGTTTTTAACCACATGCCATGTGTGTAGTCATATCAGATCTGTGATCAAGATGTCATTTGAAATCACAACCAGCAGTTGATAAAATCATAGGATAAAGAGATTCCAATGCCAGTACACATATTAAATGACTGTAGCATCTGCAAAGATTATTTTCCCAATTCGTCGATTATCAGCTGGCAATTGATTTAATAGTTCTATAGTTAATTAATCATTTAATTGTTGCAGCGCTAATATCATCTTATTTATACATACTTGTCTGGTTAAGAGGTATGAATAAGAAAATGTGCGTGTGTGGATATGCGTGTGTGTATAAGGCTCTCTTAAAGAGCATAATTAGATGCTGGGTCTTTTATCGGCTCTTCGTCGTGTGTCGGTTGAAGAAAAAAAACACCAGGGACAAGTTTGAGCATGAGTCTCATCATGGACAGGGAAGCATTATGCAGAACTACACACACACACACACACACACACACACACACACACACAAACAGGGAGTGAACACAAAGCACAAAGCTCTAGACCTCTTCAAAACTCAAGCATAAGCCTGCAAACATTGTATTATGAGTTGAGATTGATTTCCCATGAGCACAAAATACAGTAGATGTATTCCCTCTCATGCGGTTGGTTCAACTGAATTATAACGCTGGTTGACATCATTCATTTCCTCAGTCCCTGGCCTCATATCAGGCTCTAGCGCTGCTGACAGGGCTTGATTGAGAGGGAGAGAGTTTTTTTGTATGTGAATATGTGTGCTTGTGTGTGTGTGTGTGTCTAAACCAGGTGGTATGTGTGTATTGGTGACTCATGTGAGGATTGAAAAGGCCTTGAGAGAGAAAAGGAATGAAAGCAAGAGAACAATAGTGGTTTTATTTGTGCGGAGATGTGCACCCTTAGATTTGGTGTAAATGGGTGTTGTTTGTGCATTTGTCTGTTGGGCTGTAATATCTCCCAACAGCATATCTTTGCGTCCAAGATCAGACTTGTGTGCTAATGTTTCAATAAATGGACCCCAAAGAGTGATGACGGGGGGAGCTGAAGATGAATACCAAACAAGTTCTTGGATGAACTGAAAATATTCTGTTTGCTTTGGACCAAATGCAATTTTCTGGAAAAAACAACAACCTCAGAACTGTGCCTTCTTTTTTACACCTAACAAATAATTGCTCCCTTACAAAAAACATGTCAGCCCCTCTTCAAAATGTCAACTCAAAAACATTATTATTAGTAGTATTGGTAGTACAAGTAGTCATATGTGGATTTTTTGGTTTGCTTTTACTTTTTGTAGTATATTGTATTAATTTATTCATTTATGCTGTGTATTTCTTTTGGGGTGGGGAAGGTAATAGGAAAAATAGACAACATAAAAAAAAACATTTTCTAGATATTTTAATAATTCTAAGCCTAAGAGATTCTAAGCCTAAAATGAAGATAACACTAGGTCACCCAATTTATTTTCTTTGAGTAGCAGTGGGTAGTATTATAATCAAAAAGACTTTTACAGGTGCTGTTTTTTAAGACACTCAAAACAAAAGTAGTAGCTTTGGACAGAAATATTTGTTAGGACCTTGACTGGAATGTTCAAGATCAGTGGAATAACATGAATTGATTTTTAGTTTAATTCAAAACTCCAAGGGCACAGCAGAAAGTCGAAATATGTAATCTGATCATCTGAATTCAATGGCTACTAGCAGACAGCTGTTACTAATCCTAAATGTTGTTGAAGTAGTGCATTTGATTTATTTTCCTAAATAAAGGAAGCTTTATGTTTCCCTTCAAACTGAGATCTAAACTGTTGAGAGCATTAGTAAAGGGAAGGCAGCCATTTTGCACAGCTTGTTACAGCTGACAGTCCTACACCAACGGGCTTTTCAAAGAGGACATGGTTTCCAATTTTCTCTCAGTGGAGAAATTCTGCATTCAAGAAAGGAAGCTGGTAGTTTTTGGCTATTCAAGTTGTTGTATTGCTTACATTGTTTATTGCTCTGAGTTTATCTCAACGTAACAAAGGAAAGAGACAAACATGATACACACAGAGAGTGCAGGTTATCATCTGTCAGTATGTGTGTGTGTTTGTGTTGGGAGGGGCTGAAGATCATTAACACAGAGAGGTCCCAGGGTCAGATCGTTATAAATACCGTTAAGCCAAGGGGCAACAAGAGCCTGCGTGTGTGTGTGTGTGTGTGAGAGAGAGAGAGAAAGAGAGGTGGCAGAGGGTCCGCAGGGACTGACTTGGTTAAGGGGGGGATGAAAAGATGGAGAGCTGGGAGGTGGAGGGAGGAAGAGAAAGACGGACAGGAGAGGTGAAGGTATAAGTGGGGTCAGGTCACAACTCAACACTGTTCATACACATGGAAACGATGTTTAAACTAGCAGAGACTGGAGCTCCTAGAAGTCTGGTGGAAAGAAGCCTGGGTTAACAGTCAATAAAACACATGGCCTTCCTTTCAAAGTCAAGCAAAGCTGAGAGGTTGAGCACTAAAAATGCCACCTATGTCATTGTTTCCAAGTCTATTTGTCTTTTTGATAACAGGTAAAGGCTGTGATCTTTAGGTGTTTGTGAAATCAGACTGATGAACATGGTGAATTTACTATAAATTTTAATTAAAGTAATATCCTAGTTAATTACATGTTGTGTCTAATTTCGGTCATTTGCATTGCTTATAACAAAACTGTACTCACCAAAGTAATTATTTGTCACGATCCTGTCTGTGTGTCTTGTTGGGGAGTCTGGGTTTTAGTTACTTGTACTTAGTTGGGGTTCTTGTATTC